>JANHFL010003564.1:86882-114415 GCA_032468155.1 Oxyrhabdium leporinum | reverse complement strand
AAGGATAGATGATAAACAATTTAAATACATGTCATTTTCAGATTCTCTCAAAAGGCATAGGCTAGTTTTAAAGACATCTTAAACAATGAAAGGAAAATTTTTGTAGCTCAGGGTTGAAATGAGGGGTCCTTGGTGCTCTGTAAGCTTGCTTGTTTTCTTGCAGACATTTCATTACCTTAACTAACAAAGCAGAAACAGCCAATGTTGCTCCCAGAGACAAGCTAAGCTAAATGTTATCCCACTTCTACTTCTTTGCATTCCTGAGTGGTTATGAGCAACGGAAAGGTTACAGTACCATTCCACCACGGCCATAGCCTTGCCATATTGTTAAAGCCAAAAGTCTGTACGCTCAATCAATTCCCTGTGGGTTTGATGATGTCCCCATTCCAAAATAAGCATCAGCCTTTTTATATGAGGGCAGACTGAAGAGAGTCTCCATTGGAGCCATCTGGATGTTAGAAATATTGTATTTCTGCTTTATTTGAAGTTTTATTTTGCTGTTTTGTACTTGTCCCCTTCTTTTTATATTAACTTTTTTTTTACAAGCTGAAAACTGGAACTGCACGAATCCTATACGTGAACTGCTCATTTGATGTAATACTAATTTATTTCAGTTTGATATGTCTGTAATAACATGATACGATATATATTCCTTGTAGCATGAGGCTGCTGTAAGAAATTGAATCCAGCCATTTTTGGCCATCACTTCAGCACTCCAAATCCTGCCTATATAACTTCAATGTTCTTCCTGTTTTATATTCCTTTTCTACAGTGGGAAAAGACAGAAAGGAAGCAGTGACTTTCTTAAAAGTTCCTTCAGAGCTTAGTTGACAATATGCTTGCTAACCACAGTAACAATTCACCAATTTGTATTTGCTCTGCTGCATTCATGTCTTGTTTCGAAAGATTTAAGCAAAGAGGCAGAGATGGAAGCCACCCAAAGTCATTTGGGAGGTGATCTATGAATTAAATAATTTAAAATAATACCTCTACTCTTCATATTGCTGAATTCCAAACCCTAACATCACTTAACTTTAGTCATATTGCCTGGGATCTTAAGTTATGCAAAATCTGGAGGACTACAAACTCCTCATTTTAGCTTATGGGAATGAGATCTTCCTCTTTGGTACATTAGAGGCATATTTTCCCATAGAAATACTACTGCTGATGATACCCACAATCATCTCCCAGTATTAGTTCAATATAAATGCATGGTATATGAAGAAGAAAAACCCTATTGGTCAGTTTTATTGCATGCATTTCATTAAATGTATCTTGAAGCTGATGTTTCTTCTTAAATGCAAAATTGAAGTTATAGTGTTTTTTTTAACACAGTGGTTATAGTTATTTAAATTGTTTTCAAGCTCAATAATTGAATCACTTTTTTTTGACATCTGAATATTTTTAGTAAACTAGATATGCCTTATATAGGAATATTCTGAGGGTTAAAGATCTTTTTGAGGTACTGTTCTGTAAAATGACTTTTTTCCCAGCAGGCTTTTTATATTACAACTCTATATGGAACAGAAGCTAACACTGATCCCAGATTCTTACCTGAAAATAAAACACATCAATTCGCATTTCAAATAACTTCAAATCATCATCATTGTCTTTTAATGACCCCATAATCCCTTACAGGGTGAAGTCTGGGCAATTGAATGGAGCTAGCAGAGTGTTTTAATGGCCGGATGCCCTTCCTGTCGCCAATTTCAGATGACTTCCAAAAATAGTGCTTAATGTTCTGGCCTGATCCCACTGGCCCTGTTCATTATATATACAAAACCTGGCCTTGAGAGTGAATAAGCACATTACACAAATTGCAAAATTGAATTAAATGACTTTGTCAATTAACTTTATGGGGATAAGGTTTGGTCAATAAATATACCCATTCTTGTTTAAAATTCACCTCATGCCCAGCCAGCCAGCCAACTCTATATTTCACTCGCACTTCTTACCACCTTCCAACATCCACCACTGAAACAAAACCCCAGAGATTCTGCAAAAATAGGGCTTCTTTGTAGGCATCTTGATTTTAACCTGATGTATTAATGAACTTGGGGAAAGAAGGGAAGAGATGGTGCCTAGGAAATGATCAGACAAGAGAAGCAGGAGCCCACAGTCACTTAATGGCCAGAGAAAGAAACTTAGGAACGACCTTCCCTAACAGATCAAGAAGTTAAAAGCAGAGCTGGGAGGTTTGTACCTTCAGACATACAAGATTCTGTTAATTAGCCTTACAACAGAGTAGGATTCATTCATCTTGTCATATTTCCTGTCTGGTTTACCTGGGAGGACAGACGTCTGCCTCTGTCACGTAGTGGGAGGGGGAGTAGAAAATAGGCAAAATTAGATAAGATCCCTGAACCTATCCATGAGGATGTGCTCTGATAAAGAAGAAGGAGAAATAGTAATACAGTGTCAGCAACTTTTGTGCTGGCTAGGAAAATAAAATGGCAGAACTTTCAAGCCCCAGCCATCCCACATTGGGTAGTATAAGGGCTAAAACCTGAACTAAGCAATATGGAGAGAGGATGGCTAAGTTGTTTATGCGAAAAGAATCAAACAAATGCTGGCATATTTGGAGACTGATTCACTTGGGGAAAATGTGGGCATTTGGCAGGGTCAGAGCCCCAAAAGATCAAGGATCACCTACTTACGTTTTCTTTATTTTTGTTCAAGGTCCTTTTCCTTTGGACTGTTGACAGATTAGATACATAATTCCGGCAGCGTCATCTGTTACACCACCTATTTCATCTTCATTTCCCTCACCCCAACTTTCTTGGGGCTTCCTGCATGCATGCAGCTAGGCTGAGGGTCTACCTGCTAACATACACTCCTATGCCATGTGACTATCAGAGCAGCGGAAAAGAGGTCTCGTTTGTTTAATGCCGATGTTTTGTCTTTCTCCAGGAGAAGAGCTTATGAAAATCAGTGAAGAGGATGAACAGGGATGGTGCAAAGGCCGGCTTCAGACTGGTCAGGTTGGACTGTATCCTGCTAACTACGTAGAAAAGGTCATTTTGTGATTGCTTCTCCCTTCCCATCACTGCAACCACCTGACAAAAGTGTATTGTGTGATGAGTTTTTGCTGAGGTCTCAAATCATGGGCTTCCAACTTGCATACAAAAGAAACAAATGAAATAATCTGGACCTTTCCAGGGATATTTTTTTCTTGTAACCAGTGCTTCATTTTAAACATCTAGAAACTGATTTTTGCTGATTTTTTTTTCTAATAAAGAAATGTAACATTTTCTGAATCTCCTGTGTACTACAGAAGAATGGAAAGGAAAGGATTCTGTAAAGAGGCAAAATATCTGTTTGGGGTTGGGCGGGGTAGAGAATTTAACATAAACACAATTTAACATAAACAATTCAACATTGTCCTCCTAGCTATGCTTTAAAAGCAAATTTGGAAGAATAATTTAAAATTACTCCTAGATCAAAATTATAGAGCCATCTTAACTGAATGCCCTTCATTACTGGCACGAGTTAGAACAAGCCACGAAAGCCACACCCAATATTAGGAAGTTAAATTTTGACCCAGTGTCATAGTTGAGGGATATGTTATTCAAGCATAATTATGTACTATAAGATAGTAAATTCATTTTTCTGAATTATTTAAATAATAATTGCTTTTAAATGTAAACACTGGATCAAATAATACAGTATTTGCCTTAATGATTTCAAATATATGTAACCTACTTTACATGCCTAATGAAATGCAGCAAATGATTTGAATATATTCATATCCAAACTTGACAATTTAGAAACATTTTAGTGAAACCAAATGAGCAAGCCCTGGTTGGATTATTTTTATATCCGGGGTGCAAAACCTCAGATGATTGCTGGATGATAACAAAGAGAAACAGAAAACTCACATGTCACTAGTTCTATCTACTGTTTGAATTTTTGTATCACAGATGTGGTTAGTCCTATTATTAAGGAATATTTTTTTTCAGCAACAGCTTATTTGTAATAATTCCAATTCAGTTTGACATTCTGACTTTGGAATGAGACAGCTTGTCACGGCCAACTCACCACAGCTAACCCAGTGCAACCATCTCGCGGTGGCCATTTTACTGTGGGACAATTCACTGCGGTCAACCTGCTGTGGGACAACTTGCTTTAGGACAATTCTATGTGGGATAAATCAATGTGATAAATATTATCTGCTGCTGTTTCTTCGACAAAAATGGAAATAATGTAGAAGAAACAGTGTTGTAAAATATTTATCGTGTTGTTATCTCACATGGATTGTACTGCAGCGAGTTGGCCGCAGCAAGATGGCCATGGTGAGTTGGCCATGGTGAGATAGCAGCAGTGAGTTAGCCATGATAAGTTGTCCTAGACCCATCTGGCTTTGCCCAGTTTGACATTCTGATCCTTCCTTCCTTCCTCCCTTTCCATCCTCCCGTAATCCAGCTCTATTCTAAGTAGTTTACTAAGAGATTGAATAGTAAAATACAGGTAGGATGTATAAGAAAAAGCAACACAAAAATGCTTATTAGGGAGCAATTCGCTTTACATTGAGTAAGTGTTTCTTTACTTTGGGAAAATCTAATGGAAAAAAACAAGCCAATGCTGTATCAGCTTGCTCTAGGATAAAAATTCATCTTACCCATCCAGTAAACAATTGACATAAAGTTTAGAGGCTGTATGCATATATACAGGCAGTCTTTTCACTTAGTGGTATTTATCTATTTATATTAATCACATTTATATGGTTGCCCATCTCACAAAAAGCATCTCTCAGCAATGTACAACAATCAGTAAAACAACATATAAAAATCATTATAAAACACAAGTTATTATTAAAATAAAAAACCACTAGAAGAGCTGTGGTGGCACAGTGGTTAGAATGCAGCACTGCAGGGTAACTTACTGCTCACTCACTAAAGTTCAATTCTGAGTGGCTCAAGGTTGACTCAGTCTTCCATCCTTCTGAGGACCCAGATTGTTGGGGGCAATATGCTGACTCTGTAAACTGCTTAGAGAGGGATGTAAAACATTGCGAAGCAGTATATAAGTTTTAAGTGCTATTGCTATAAACATTTAGAATATATAACTGGAATATAGTGAAAATGCGGTGCTCTTTCTCACTATCAACTCCCTCCCAAAAAACAACCCACTGTCTCATGAAGTGGTTCTGATAACGATATGCATAATTGCTGTCATTACTTGCTTTTGCCATGACTGTCACTTCATCCGACATTTGCTCCAATCTAATGCTAGTCATTGTCTAACTGTTGGTTGGGATGATATTCTTCAATTAAGGCAACTTGATTAGCTAGATCATTGAAGAAACACAGGTCTCTGGCTGATTGACTTATGTCAGCTGTCCCCAGCTGGATGAAAGCATTTGTGAATCTTAGGGCAGTTTTTGTACCTGACTGGGGAAAATGTTCAGTTGTGCTGACTCCAAGGAAGCAATGGCACTCCAGAGCACGTACCAATTTGAAGCCTGGAACTCATCCCTCAGGCTCAGATAATATTTCACTGATACTAGTTGCCAGCAAACTGCTTCAGCTTGAGGCCACTGCAGTCTTGCCCAAAGTTGTCCAGACCACTTGGTGTAGTCTATGCCTGCTCTGCCAACACATTAAATTACATCACTGAAATTTTGCCACACGTGCAACTCTGCCAAAATCCTAAAAGCACAGCTGTTGGAACAAATAATCTTGCATTCCTATCTTGTTTGCTGACCTGTCTCAAGGCCTCCACACTTGGTGCTGGACTTTGCTTCTCCACAATCAACACCGATGTCAGATGATCTGTGCTCTAATTTGGGCTGCTGCCTCAGCTTTGTTACTGCAGGTCGGCGTAGGGTGGGTAAAGAAGAAAAATCTTGCAGGGGAAAGATTAGAACCACTTTTTTTAAACTAGCCTCCCCAGAGGTTCACCAAACTCCATTGTCGAACTGTGTAGAAACACACAGTATCTCTCATTATGATTTCTGTGTAATTCAGATTTTGTTCAGTGTTGCCTAAAAATAAACTCCCAGTTCTGTGCTTTGATAGGAACTAAATATTTACATCAGGAATATCACTATTCCTGCTAGCAGCTATGCTGCTATCAGGAATGATTTCCTTATCTATAAAATGCTTTTGTTGTTTACCAAAATTTAGGGTGCCCATGGGGAGGCTGCCACGCTTCAACAACTAAAAGCATATTTTCCGGAGCTGTAGGACAAGCTACAAGGATCAAGTTTCATTTCTGACTTGAGGAGAAGCTTGTTCCGTACTTCTGAACAATCATTGACATCCTTCCTTCTGGGTCATTGATTCCAGGCTGATAAATAGCAGTGTTACAGTAAAACATGCTGTAATAGAATTTCGACTCCAAAAAAACAAAAGTATTAAAAAACAGACATAACTTCAAAGGTCATTTTACAAAATCCAAAGGTTATTTCCCTCTTCATCAAAGATCAGGAAGCCTGATCAAATGCTTCCGGCAAGGTTCCACCTTGAATCCTCTGATCAGGATGGGCTGCTTGCTTTTTCATTCCTAAACAATCACCCATTTTACAGTGCTAAAATAAACTCTCAAGCTGTCATTTCCAAGCTAAACCTGTCAAAGCTCACAATACAGAGAGGCTACTGAGAGAAGAAAACACTTGCCTAGGGACCATATAGCAGCCTCTGACTGAATGACAGAAACTAAGCTGTAAGCCTTGTGATTACATTCTTCAAATACCAAACATGATATTTTGTTTGAAGGATTGGTTTTAGAAAGGCTCTTGATAGTTTCAGCGTTGATCGCCATGTCTTTTTTTTCAATCACCAGGCTACCTCAGAATTTCTTATGTATTATATGCTCACTAATTCCATCCCATCTCTTCCAGAGGGCCTTAGGCCAACTCCTGCTGCTGCTGTTGACAACTTCTCCACTCTGTTTATTGTTCATCTCTTTCAGAGAGCTACGCTCACAAATCAAAGGCATAGTCTGTGCTCCTTGCTCTACCTGAAACCACAGCTCTAAGAAGGTTTGCACAAGTTGCTGCAGCAGAATGACATAATGGTTGGAAATCAGAGAACTGCTTTCAAAGGGATGATTGTTCAGGGATGAGAAAAGATTAGGTTCCTTCACTCACATATTCCAATATAGCCCGCTCTTGTGCTAAGCAGGCAGATGGGCTGGAGCCTTGGAAGAACCAGGGAGAAAGGCCAGTTACTTGCTTGGCTCTGTGAATCACTCTCTGTACAGACTTCGATGGGAGGCAGTCACTCCCCTGGCTCTTCGCAGACATCAATGCGCTGCCTGCAGGCAGTTCTTTACAAGGGCTCAAGAGTGCAGCACAACACTGAGCACAGGGCGGAACTGGTAGCAGTTTTCTCAGAACTGCACAAGCAGTAAAAGTAGTTATATCCTTCTCAAGTTCATCCTGAAAGGCTGGGGATAACATGATACTGTCCATCTTTAGGAGAAGCTTTGAACCCCAGGGCAACAGCCATATTTGCCCAGAGGCTAGGAGCCCTGCAACTGTAAAATACTTTGTCTGCATAAAGATAAGTCTAGGAGGGTGGGTGGGTCAAGGCTGAAACTGGAAACAGGTCTGTTCAAGATAAGCTCATATGCACTTTGGATTTTCCCCTGGCGTGGTAATCTCTCTGTGGCCGCATGCCTGTCTTATGGCACCCCCTATGCCACTCCAAGGGATCCAGAATCCACCAACCAGGGAGTAGATAAGCAATGGGTTTGTCTTCTGCCAGTAGATGAGTTTTTGCATCATCTATTGAAGGCTGCGCAAGTTCAATAGAAAGCCAAAAAATCCCCAGTGATGATTGATTAGCCACAGTAGCTCCACAATAATTGTGCGTAGTTTGTGAAGCAGATTCTCATATTCATTGCAGAGGCTGCTAAAAGTGCCAGCATTGGTGAGGGACAGTGGTGCTCTGAGGCCCTCGCTATAAGCGTTGCAGCTGCTGCATGCATCAAAAACAGCACACTCAGTTCTATAAAGAAGATGGTGGCTGTGTGACTACAAAACTGAGGCAGGCCTAGTCTGGATGCAAAATACAGGGCTTGCACTGTACCTTGACTAAACACCTGCATTATGCCATTTCCCCATATCTGCTGCTCCTGCCTGTTGGCTCCAGCTTGGTGCACCTCTTTTTCCTGCAGAGCACCAAGATGGAGAATAGAGGCCCAGTTTTGCCACTCATTTGAAAATTGCCATTAGCTTGTAACAAGTTGTGAATCAGGGGTAACAAATGGCTGGGCTCAAAGTACTATAGTAACAAATGGCTGGGGTCAAAGTACTATAATTTCCAGTGCTGGGGTGGCTGAATAAAGGAAAGTGGACTTGATAGTAGACCCATCTACCTTCACTCCCAGTTGTCTGGTTGTATCTATATTGGGCTCTGTGGCATCAGATGTCACAAAGATTACTTGCACACTGATGTCATACAGTTTGAGGATACATTAGTGCAGGAGCTGGGCCCGTATATTATATCTAAGAGTGGCAAGGAGGAAGTAGTCAAGTGGTACAATCCATTGACCTTGAAATCCAACAACAGGGCTCCTGGTGCTGGTATTTCATCAGCATCATGATTCCCAGCACCCATATCCACCAGGCCTTCCAAATGTCTGGTGGAAGGTTCATAATGGATTTGTATCTCTAAGGGCCTTGTGCCAAGGAAGAGAGCACACCACTTGAAAGCTCAGTTTCCCTGCTTGAGGTCTCCCTGCCAAACATGAAGGCTTGTTGAGTGAAATTTGGTTTATAATCCAAGTTTGAAAGCGTCTACATCATTGAGGAAGCATAGAACAGAAAACGATGAGTGCCATGTTTAATTCTGACACAAAAAACCTCCCTTGCCAAATATGTTGGAAATCTTAAAGCCCAAGCTGGTGGTGTTTGTTTTTTTTTTGGGGGGGGGAGAGTAAGAGCATCTATTACAGTAAAGTTCAAGCACAGTGTTATTTTCATCAGCTGTTTATCTCATCCTTGTGAGCAATCCTGTCCTAAGCTTCCTCCTTGCCTAACAGAACCTGTTTAAGCTTGCAGAACTAGATATGGTACTAGTATTGAAGTCGCATAGACTCATGATGTGGATAACTCTAGGTTTATGACTAATCTATTTATAGTAGCTCAGGAGTTCAACAATTTGAATGATGAAAACCAGCTAAGATGAGTAGCACCAATGATGCAGGAGACAAACCATCTGAGCCCACTGTTTCACCTTTAAAAATAGCAACTTTCCCCCAACATGGTTACAGATGAACATCAGTAATCACATTTGTTAAACTTTATAACAAAAATAGGATGATATAGTGGTCTTCATGGTCTCTTGCAAGATACTATGCCCCCTTCTACTGTCCTAAAACTGGGACTATGAAATCAGAATATCCTCATGATTATTAACACTGGGTTATTAATGCTTGCTTCCAGAATTGCAATTCCTACCTCTCAAGAGCACCACTTATCTAATGGTTTGTTTTCAATTAAGACTTTTTCAGGAAAGATTTTTGAAGGAGGATTATTTTTGAAGTTTGGCCTCTTGATTTTGGAACAGAATCAACAAGTTCCTGATGCTTCCTCCTCCAAAAGAGAGATGTTATGTTTTCCTGTTTGAGATCTGAATGGGATATCATGTCTGAATATAGTGGTCAAGCATTCTTCTGAGGGAAAAGCTTGCAAAGAGAATTAAAGAGTTCCTCCTCTGCTCTCTAACATTAAAACACCCTGATGGTTTTGAAGCCTTTTCCCTCAGTGTTTGGGGAAAGAAAAAAGTATAAGAATTACACACTTCATGTGCAAGATAGTTGGCTCTGGCAGTTGAAAGTTTTTCTCATGAATTTGTAGGCCTTGGCTGAGAACAAATGCAGTGAGACTGCAAAATTATGGGAGGCAGTCGGAGTAGTTGTCGCTGTGGGTCTCCTCACACTGCAAACTGAACTACAGATCTCTTGAAAAGAAGCGCTGGATTTCTTGAAGACTAATTCTGAAGCAAGAACAAAGGGAGAGAGATATTGACCAAGAAGTCCTGCTGTGATTTTATAGTGATGTTCTTAGATTTGCATATCTTTTTTCTTTTAAGAATTTGGAAGTCCTCAGGTGAATCCAAAAATGGGAGGGTAAGAAGAAAAAATGCTAAGGAGATTCTGATCTGCACAAAAACAACAACCTTAGAAAATGAAATGGTTCTCTGGTAAATGGGAGTTTTGTAATTCGACATATCCATCATGCCAATCACACTGTGAATGTGCCTATACTAAGTTCTCCCACATCAGAACAGTCCAGAAAGAGTGTGATTGCTGTGCTAAGCCATCACATGGTTTCTGTTTACTTGAATGTCATATGTAAACCCAGCTTTTATGGTTTGCAAATTTGATTAATGGCTCTGCATGCTGGATGAACCCAATCTTGTGACTGCTCACAACAGGAAATTATTGTTCAATCTGACAACAATTATCAGGGTCCCTCTTCTGGGACTACGTCGGCAGAAGAATAGAACACAAAAAAAACATAGAAAATATTTTTCTTAATGTTGTAATTAAAAATAAATTATTCAAATGCCAGAAGCATCCATTTAAATTAGGTGCATGATATGCTTGATCTTCTTATTCCAAAGATGACAGCATCCTCCTACATTGTTAAATTATGAGCTATTTTGGCAAGCTGCCAACAATTCAAAATATACTATATCACATATTTAATTATATAAATAAAGAGATCTTTGGTAATTATTGCATTCATTTTAAAATATTTGTTTTTATGTTTTTGTTTGACTATATGCTTGTAAGCCACCATAAAATTATTTTTAGGTTAAAAAAGGCTATGAAGTTTGTAATAAATACAGGTAGTTATCATTTAGCAACTGTCTGCAAATATAATTAGTTTTTATAGTAATAAAAAAATCATTTTCTGACCAATGCACATTTACAACAAAACCCTTCACTGTGAAACTGATTACGGTCTAGTTAATTTCAGGCAGCAGCTGCTAACCTGAAGAAGGGTTCTAATCGACTAAGATCACAGAGCTGAGCTTGTTAATTTGCAGTTAGCACTTTTTAGAGACACATTGCCTGCTCAGTTAGATGTCTACGGAGATTCTTAGTCATCCAGATTATGCTTTTTTCAAAAGGCAACTGGACGTTCTTTGTTTTGCTTGAAGTTATTTCTCTTTTCATCCAAGAAAGTCTTGGGGTGGAAAAATAAGTCAAGTACACAGCACTGCATGGGAGAACTCTATTTGAATGAAATAGCATCACTCTTGCTCACCTAGCAACTTAAATGACTGGGCCATTGGAAATAATTGCAGCCAGTAAATGAGGACTATCTGTAAATGGATTGTGAATGAGATTTCAGACGATCGTTTCCATCTTACTGTGTAGTATTCACTGGGAATTAAGTCTGTAGCAGTTTGTTGACTGCTTATGTGCCATTAAATTGTAATAGTAATGACATACAGTGGATAGATGATCTCCAAGATGATCTCTCTTCCAACCTGGTCCTTCAGGTCTTCTACTGCAATTGAGTCCATCCACCTTTCTGTTGGTCATCTTCTTTCCTCTCACATTCCCAGCACTTATTCACAACACAAGACATTCCTTTAACTTTACTCTTCAAATTAATTCATTTCGCCACACAACTGTCAGTTTAATTTCTTATAACATTTAATAGTGGACTCCAGCCTGAGAATTTTTCTGTACACTCATAGACTTCAGGGGAAAAATGACCACCTGCAACTTTTTCTCCTTATTTCCCTTTTATTGCTGAAGGCCATCATAGATAGAAAGCAAATAGCTGCTGTGTGGAATGTGGAATCTGTCTTAGTGAAAGACATAGGGAGAAAGGCCAGGAAGCAAGCAGCAGTCTGAAGGTCATAAATCTTTTAGGGCAGAGCAGACTGCCAAGCCCTATTGAAAATGAAAAGGTCCAAACATTAAAGTAAGCTTCCCTTTGCTGTACAATAACACAGATTTCTAGGGAAAAGTCATGAACAGGAAGCTGGCCTTGTCATGTGCAAGGAAGACAAGAATTGCTAATGTCAACAATTCTTACACTTATGCAGTGGTGGGTTTCAACCGGTTTCACAACCGGTTCAGTGATCACGCACGCGCCTAACACGCACTTCGCGTGTGTGCGCAGCTTCAAAACAAACAGCTTACCTTCTATGTAGTAACACAGTAACTACAGCTGAGGCGTGGCAATCCGCTCTGCCGCGCGAATCAGCTGAGAAGATAAAGGAGAGAAAAGCGCAGGAGCGGGTGATCGTCGGAGATACCGGTTTGCTTGAACCGGTCTGAACCAGCTGAATCCCACCCCTGCACTTATGCTATATAAATGTAGGTAGCCACATCTATCAAATTAACATAAAAACAATAAAAATCACTATAGAGTTAGCATGAATTTGATATCTCAGTCCAAAAGTGAGTACTGGGAAAGAATCTTTCCAGTTTGTTTTGAAAGAAAAAAAAAACCCTTAAATCCAGTTTGTTTTATCATTTTGAATCATGATCTTTATAATCCAGGATACTTTGTCACATTAGATTTCTTGCACTGCCATAGTATGAAGTTATGTAACAGCAATGGGGATGGTTTCTGAGGGACAGTATATCTATTATTTTAAGACTAGAGGCAAAGTATAGTACCTAGGATGTCTGGATGGATCTAAAACTATACACAAAAGAATGTAAGCCATCTAGTGATGAAGAAAGTACTATATTTGTAAGAAAACCTGGAACTCATCTCTGTAAAAAAATTATTTGCCTCTTAGTCAGGATGCGAGATATGCCTTGTAACTATTTACTTATTACTTGTTGTTATATCACCTTTATAATTAACTCAAGGTGGTGAGCATACATAATACTCCTTCCTTTCTTCCTCCTATTTTCCTCACAATGATTTTCCTCTCCTGTTAGGTAGGTTGGGCTGAGAGAATAACTGGTTCAAAATCTCCCAAACGGCTTTCATGAATATGGTGGGACTGGAACTCATAATCTGGTTTCTAGGCCAGCATCTTCACCACCCTACTAAACTCTCAAACTATTCAAATATATTTGTGCCTTCTCATCAACAATCCTTAAATTGGGTTCACATACTACAGTGATAGTTTCTTTAATCCTGGTTAATTGATAGTTACAATTGACTACACTCACATTATATGATTCTAAGATTTCAATCACTTTAAAATGAACTTCAGATAGTACTCACTTAACGACCACAATTGGGATTGGCTACTCCATCACTAAGCACCAAAGTTGCTAAGTGGAAAATCCTGGGACCATCATGGACTTATGTCATTTCCCATTTGGTTGTTAAGCACCAGTCATTAAATGAAAACATCACATGACTGCAAGTATTTGTTTCTGTGCTCTCCTTGTTGCAAGTCATTTGGGAAGCATGTGAATGGTGGTTATGTGACCTCCAGGCCTCTGCAACAGCAATAAATGGAATGATTAGTCACAAAGCTGTTTTTCACATTGTTGCAGTATTGAACAATTACTACATGAGGCTATTGATAAGCAAGGACTATGGTACCTATATTTTATGAAATATTATTACACATTTTATAATATATAAAACAAATATTAAATATATATTTTATTTTAGGATTCTATGAGCACCATTTTTCAAATGGCATTTTTGGATGTCATGTTACAGATTTAATGGTTAAGCTATAAACCATAAGCCATGATTGTATAACCTAAAATGGTTAGGTTCATCCAATGTAACATTTTACTTTAAAATCAGCAAACCACTAATCTGGCTTACTGATTATATGTGAACTCAAATTAAATAGATCAAATACTGATCCTAAATGTAGCTGAAAACAAATGTCAAAAGGAAAACATGACATGCAAATCTGGCCAGGAAAAAAGACTGAGAAAGAATGCCACTTTCTAAGACACAACTATTAAGAGAGATTGGTTATTGCTAAGTCTTTATACAGCAGGGTTTTAAAATCCAAACATAATGCATTCGTGCAGTAGAAAACTTGTATTTTTATAATAGTCTTACACTGTAATTCACATTGGTGGAAATCTCACATGGTGTGCTCATCCTTCACTTTAGAAGTATTAGGATAAAGATTTTCAGCTTTGATCTGTCTTGACAGTTTGCTTGGAATGGGAGAAAAGAGCTGCCACCTACTGGGCGGGGTCAATTCTTTCAACAGACAATTTTTGTTTATCAACACATTTCTGATTGGGCGTTGTCGCTTGTTAAAGTGGCTGGGAAAGTAGTGGAACCTGGCTAGTCTTACCTAGGCTTGGAAGGTAAACAGGAGTCAGGCCTTGTTAATACTTGGCTGAGAGGTCATCAGGAAATTTTAGGACAACAGACTAGACTGGTAAGTAGAACAACATCCCAGGAAGAGGGCCAAGGTGAACCAATTCTACCCCGCGGCAGGGAAATGGGATAGGTGTTTTATGAAGTCACCAGAGGTATTTTACATGACAATTTCATTTGCAAACTCAAGATGAATTGGAATCGTTCCTAAGTGTTTGCCTCTTCATGGATTATGCAAAGGAACACTGCATCCTTTAATTGATACAAAGCAGTGTACAGTGTATAACTATCGGGGACTGGAGCACAAGCTTTTCTTAGGAGCTCAAGTCAGGGTTCCACATGAAAGTGGTGGTCTGGCCAAGTTACAATTTGCTGATTTCAGATACCAGCTATAGGGAATGGAGAAAGCATCAATACTTTGAACAAGTATGTGTGATATTCCTATTATGGCAAAATAAGACATAATGGGCTCATTTTTAAAATCCATATCAGCATGCATAAAAAATTCCATGCACCGTTATATGGTGACAGGCCATGAGAATTTCAGGCGTTTTCACTCAAGCCAGGCAGAGGCTGGGCCCCTCTGTGTACAGAAAGACATGAACCAATCTGATACTATGAACGTCGTAACACTGATGCTTACCATATCACCATTCTGGATGCAAAATGTAAATTTATGTACATGTTTCCACTCAGAGACTGACTGTCAATGCAGAATTCAAAAGACACTGGAATATCATGACATTAGGAGGTGAATTACTGAAGATTTTAAAAGACTTACTTGGCCACCTAGATAACCCCTTGCAGCTTCCAAGTCATCTTCAAATGCAGCCCCATAGACAGTGAATTACAAGTCTAATTAGGTGCTCGTCAGAACATGAATAATGCTCATGGGAGTCACTCTTTTCCTCCCACTTTTTTTTCTCCCCTTCCAGAGCAGATTTCTATCTTCCTGAGCTGTGTTTCTCCAAAGCCAAGGCATCACTAAAACTGCTAAGGGGGAGTTAACAGCTTGTTTAGTTCTATGACCTTAATTAGTTGATTAGAACTCTGGGCCAGCTTGCAGCTGCTCCCTTAAATTGACAAGACCCTAATCAAATTCACCTTAAAGACTTTCTTTTGAGTCCTAAATGGCTGGCAGCTTACTGGATAGCACACAGCCTTGGAATGTGTTTTCTCTTATAATCCCTTCTCTCCAGTGAATGTAAATAAACATGAATTTTTGCTAATGATCCCAGAGCCAGGAAAAGCTGAAATAAAACTGTAAGCAGAATTGTGGTCGTGTGATTTTCACTTAGCCATAGCTTTGCTTAACAGATTCCAATTGCGGTCATTAAACAGAGTTACCTGTATTCACAAACAGAGCAATCTGTCAAAGACAATCATTTTATCCTATCAGGAGGAAAGTTGTTTCATAAGAAAACACCAAATACTGTAACCCTCCTTTAGTTTTTGAATGAAAACCATCGCAGATGGATAGACACGGGTGTACCAATAGTGGAAAAAATAGGACAGTGCCACCTTAGGACAATTGAGATATTTAATGGACATGCAATTGGGCTGAAGACAGCATAAACTCCCACAAAAGACACCATCCTGGAAAGACCTTTCCACTCTTAAGAGCCTCACAATTGCTTGGCACCACATTTTTGTATGGAGCCTCAACAGAAACCATAGCAGAGAAGCAATACAGAAGGATGAATTGCTGCTACTACACTGCCTCTTTCTCTGTTCTGGTTCCTAAGTCAATTGTCACTTCAGCAACAGCAGCAGTACCCCTACCCCTACCAGCATCTTCTCCTGAGCTGGAGAAGGGATGCTTTGTGGGGATAGAGGAAATAAATGGAGACCCCTGCAAGGTGCAGCCTCACTGTTGAAAAAGAAGCCATGTGACCTTTCTCTGACTTCAGTCTTCAAGTCTGTATCCTGGAGAAGGGCTCTTGCTACTGTGGGATGAGGGCATTTGAAAGGTTTGCTCTGGGGAATCACCAGGCTCTACTTATGCCCTTAGGTGCATTTTTGTAACTGAAGCTCCCAGGACGCACCCTGATTATCTCCAGTTAAAAGGATGTCAATTGCATAAAAGAAACAGAACACGCAAAAACTTGCTGTCCATGGAAATATAATAAGACTGCCTAACCAGTGGACTGATTTACTTTTAAGTTGATTCACATGTTCATATTCTGAAGAAACTTTCCATCAAAAACTACAGTGATCAAGAGCCCATTATCTTCTGCAGCTCCGAGTAATTAGTACTTAGGTCTCCATTTTGGAACTGCTCCAATGAACGAGGTAGTTCTCAGAAATCCCATAAGAAAATTAATTAAAAGCATTTAGATAATTTTATTATATAATAGACTGAGACTGACATGCAATATTTACTTAGCACAGACCCGTAAGACACTTGTGTCACCGCACAGATTTAGCACAGCTCCCATTCGTTAGGCTCAGCTTCCTGCAATTGCAACAATATGTGAACCACAAGATGTTGGAGGCACTTATCGTTTCAGATTGGGCAACGCGTATGGTTTCTCTGAATCGGTATACAGCCCTCGTTCCGGAAGAAATGAAGTCTGATGTAATCGAGTACACACTGTTGGTGTGAGAAATTGAGAATTTTTAAAATTTAATTTGGCATGCCCCTGTGCCACGGAGCCTTTCTGCAGTGCATCACTTGCACCCCGGCTTGCGGTGGCCCTGACTTAGCAGCGCTTTCCTCCCTTCGTGAAGAGTCCTGTCTCCTCGTTGTATTAACAACCAGATTGCAACACTCTCTTTGGCTGCGGTGTTTTGATTTTTGCACTCACGTTGGATTTTAAGATTGTTTGCTGCCCAGAGTCACTTGCGGAGATGGGCATCCATGCAAACTGAATTACTAAATGACATCTTAAATGAAGTGTTCCTCAACCCTGGCAGCTTCACGCGTGGACTTCAACTCCCAGAATTCTCCAGCCAGCAACGCTCTTGATTTGAAGGGCGGAGAGCACGAGAAAGGCGCCAGAAACGAGGACCCACAATTTCTTGGGTCCTGGTTCAACTCGATTCACAGCCAGCATCCATTTCTTTTTCGGCTCGGGGTCTTCGGGAAAGCCGACAGAAGGAAAGAATTCAATTTCTGCATAGGACCTGTCAAGGCCCCGCCCCCTATCTGATGAGGCCCCGCCCCTCCCGTTCGAGCGGTCGAGGCTGTGAAAAAAGAGCGTCCCGGTTGGGGCACTTGATGATAGCAGGACAGGTTTTGGGCCTGGTCTTCTGCCGCCCAATGATCTCGCAGGCCGCGATCGTGGCTCACGCCAAGTACTTTTGCCTCGTGGAGGCCGCCCTGAACTGACCCTAAGATGGACCCATATTCGTAGAAGCCCGCCCGCTCACGCCGATTGGCCCACGCTCTGACCGGCTGCCGAGCACCGTGAATGCTGGGAGAAAGAAAACATGGCGGCGGGGCCCAGCCGGATGGAAATTCAGACCCTTTTCAAGCGTCTGCGAGCTGCGCCAGCCAATAAGGTACTTGACGGTGAAGCGTGTGGGCTTTGCGCTCGGTGGTGGTTGTCCGGATCGCCAGACGTTTCAGAGCGGAATTGACCCGGCTTTTGATCCGTCCTCGCCGGTAACCACTCGACTCCGCACCCGATTGTGGCGAGCCTGAAGGGAGAGATGAGCCCCCGAGTCGCGGCGTTGTCGGGTAGCGGTCCGGCATTAAAGTACCGTAGCGGCTGCTGAGGGGAAAACGAGTGGTTGCCTAGGTGACGGATTCGGTTTAAGACATCACGAGACGGCTTCTCCATTTCTGGGAGAGCCGTTAATTTTACATTTACTCTGTTTTGTTTTTTTATAGTCCTGTTTCGACTGCGGGGCAAAGAACCCGAGCTGGGCCAGTATCACCTACGGGGTGTTTCTTTGTATCGACTGTTCCGGAATCCACCGCTCGCTGGGTGTTCATGTCAGCTTTATCCGGTAAAGTCGGGCTTGTTTGACAGATGATCAAGGACTGCTGACCTGATGCTGTCGTATTTCCCAAATCCTAGTCATTTAATACTATCAGGGTATACATTCTTGAGTATATTAGTGTACTTTTTAAAACAAACAAACAAACCAACCTATTTCTATCCTGCAATTTTGCTGTCTTAAAAATGACTTACACTTAGAATAAATTTATAATCACTTTAAATGTACACTAATCAGCATACATTAAAATGAAATTTCATTGCATACAGCTCTCAAAGGGTCACTACCTCCAATGTACATTACATAAAGGTGACTAAATAGACACAAAATTATGCATATACCCACATATAAATATGCAAGGTGGCATAATTCTGAGACTATATATTGTATCTTCGAGATCCAATTTGGGATAGGTTTAAGCATCAACACCTCCTCCTTGAGGCATAAAGCCAGTCACTGTTTCTCAGCCCTGGAAAGAATGAGGCAAAGCAAACCATCCTGAAATCTTTTTTTTTAGTATATGTTTTTTTTATTCTAAACATTTTGAATACAGTGTATCGTCAGGGCATATCTTTGCAGAAAGACAAAGAAAAAACAAACAAAAATATTATTACATATACTAACAGTAGTAGTGGTATAACAGAATAGTTCAAACTAGTTTTATATTAGCTTATTTACAAATCTGTTACTTATATTGGCATATTCATAATTATAAACCATCTTTATATTTGACATATTTAACATTAATCTTTATCTAATTTCTACTTCTTATCTCTAATCATTCGTAAAATCTATTCCATGTTAAATAATATTATGTGTCTCCTTAACCTTTATTTTTAATGTCAATCTGTCCATCCCTGCACAATCTAATATTTTCTGAATTACATCCTCATCTGATGGGCTGTTCACATTTTTCCAATATTGTGCAAATACAATCCTTGCTGCTGTCAATATATGCAAAACTAAATATATAGTCCTTTTATCATAGCCTTCTGGCATTATACCCAACAAAAATATTTCTGGTTTCAAATCTATATGTTGTTTAATTATCTTTTCCAACCGTGTATGTATTTTTGTCCAGTATTTTTTTGCTTTCACACAAGTCCACCACATATGAGTGCCTGGGATCTGATTACACTTCCAACATTTGGCGGACATATTGCTAAACATTTTTGCCAATCTTGCTGGTGGCAAATGCCACCTATAAAACATTTTATAGAGATTTTTCTTATATGCGGTAGCCATTGTCAGTTTATAGTTCCTCTCCCAAAGTTTTTGCCATTTATCTAATTCTATAGTATAACCAATTTTTTTTGCTCATACATTCATTTCTTTTACTTATTCCTCTTCCATTTGGTTCCAGTGATTCTTCTAATATAAAAACTAGATCATCTGCAAATGCTTGTAATTTATATTTTTCTTTTTTCCCATTCCTTTTATTTCTGGGTCTTGTCTAATATTTATAGTTAAAACTTCTAATATTAATATAAATAGAAGTGGGGATAGTGGATAACCTTGTCTCGTACCTTTTTTATATAAAAGTTTTCTGTCACATCTCCATTTACCATCACTTTAGCTCTCTGGCGTGTGTAGATTGCCTTTATCATATTTATAATTTTTTCACCAAAATCCATACATTTTAGTTGTTGCAACATAAATTGCCAATTTATATTATCAAATGTTTTCTGAGCATCCCCCCAAAAATAATGCTAGTTGTTTTTCACTGTGTACTGCATAGTACTCCAATGTATCCAAAATTATTCTAACATTATTTCTAATTTTCTCTTAGGTAAAAATCCATTTTGATCAGAATGTATAAACTCAATCAGAAATCTTTTTAGTCTTTCAGCTATTATTGAAGCAAATGTTTTATAATCTGCATTTAATAAGGAAATTGGCCTGTAGTTCTATATTTGTGTTAAATCTGAATCTTCTTTTGGAATCAAGGTGATATTCGCTTCTATCCACGTATCTGGTATTTTGGCTTCTAGTAAGACCTCATTATACACCTCTAACATTGACAAACTCAAGGCGTCTTGTAAGTTTTTATAGAATTCTGCTGGTCAGTCATCTGGGCCTGGAGTTTTATTGTTTTTTTGTGTCTTTTAATCGCTTCTACTAGTTCTGCCATTGCCTTCCGGTTGGCATCAAAGTGGGACAGCTGTGGTGAGTGGGGTTTTACAAAGCCCAGCTGCTTTCTGCCTGCCTGGAGGCTCTTCGGAGCCAAATGCCGCCTTGTAGCGGTGACAGAAAAGGAAGGGCTCCCGTCGATCGCAAGTGGATGGCAGTCCAGTTTGCTAGATCCAGGAAAATCTTTCTGACAGGCGAAGAAGAAGACGGCCATTTAATTAACGGCTGAACCGGAGCTCTGACAAGCAAGCATGAAGAAAAGCTGAAAAGAAACAGTGTATCAGATTGGGGTAAGGACTACCTAATTTCTACCCAGGATTGAAATTAAATTAAATTCACCAAAATATTTTTGAAGAAGGAAGATTCCAGAGAGAAGGAGGGAGGGAATTATTACTCCTTTCCCCCCCCTGGAAAGCGGCGAAAGTTCTGAGCGGATTATACACCCTCTGGAAATGAAAGTGAAGTAATGAAATAACTATTCCGAATTGGATGAGAAAGACTGAATTGACTACTTTAACAAGCAAAATTTGTCAGATATATTTTTTATTGAACTATACTTCTTAAACTTCTTTGTGGTTACTTTGAGTGAAAGTTTTTTCCTCTTTTACTCCTCCCCCCCCCACTCCTAACACACAGTGGAAAGGAAAAAAAAAGCAAAGATGCCACCTACTAGCTAAAGCTGGTATATACAAGAAGAATCACTCTGAACTGGCTAACTATAATGGAAAAAGAAGAACTGGCACAACAAATAAAAAAAGCAAAGCAAAACTTTTTTGAAAATGCTAAGAAGCCTGGAAGATGGCTAGCCTATAAATTGAAGAAGGAGAAAGAGAAAAAATGGATAAGTAAATTGCAAGATGAGGAAGGTACGCTACATTACCAAATGGAAAAGAAAAAAGATATAATACAGGAGTTTTATAAGAAGCTGTATGGCTATGACAAAGTACCAAGGAAAAAAATAATACAATACTTGGAAAAAGCTAATCTACCAAAAGTTTCAGAAATGGTGAAGAACACGCTGAATGAAAGAATAACTATTTATGTTTTAATGCACATGTATAGATACATTTTTATGACTGTAAGCCACCCAGAGTTAACCTGTGGTAAGATGGGCAGCCAACACATTTTATGAATGAAGGAATGAATGAATAAACTGGAGCAGGAAAGGTCCTAAAATGGGGCAAAACTCACTTAACAGTTGTCTGGCTTTGCAACAGAAAGTTTGGGCTCAATTATGGGCATAAGGCAAGGACTACCTGTGATTATAAAGAGCTTGGATGTAGTGCAGCTAATCAGAAATGTCAGAGCTATTTCTGATTGACTTACTTTAGGATTGTAAAAGAGACTTACTTTGGAATGGATCAAAACAGTGGCGGATAACATTTTAAGGATGGTTTTACTCCCTTTTGAGATGTGCATACATTTGCAGTTTCTTCTACTGTAAAGTTATTTATTCAGTGATACACTGGATCTAGCTTCTTCAATCTGATGTAAGTTGGTTAGGGGACTCCATATATATTCAGCTAGTTCAGACTGAAGAAACTACTTGGATAAGCTCCGGAAAATTTCAGACCAAGAAGAAAAGAAGTCCAGTTGCTATGACTCAGCTTACAGACAACTTTACCTATATCACTGAAAACCTTAAACTGACCTATTGCCATTTTTGTGTCTTTATCATAGAAAAGGTTGCACGTCATAAGGCAGGAGTGTGAAACTCGATTTTATTGAGGGCAGCATCAGGGTTGTGTTTGACCTCAAGGGGGTGTGTGGAGGGGCGTGGCCAAGGTGGGCATGGCCAGCTTGATGTCAGTCTTGTCAGGGGCACCTGTGGTGGCCAAGTGCTAAGGCAGGACTTCCCTCAGACCCTCACTCACTCTCATTATAATCTCCTCCCTCCCTCCCTCCTATTTTCTTCTCTCTTTCTTCTCCTTTCTTCTCCCTTCCCCTCTTTCCTTATTTTCCTTTCTTGCTCTCTTCTCATCTTCCTGTCATTTTCTTTGTCTTTCCTCTTTCCCTTTCTCCTTTCCTGTCCCTTCTTGCATGCTCAAATGCAAAAGGGGAAGCATTTCTCCTTTGGTTTTGTTTTTAGTTTGTTTTGCTAGACCTCTCCCACAAAAATGGAGCCCGATGGGCGTCCCTGGGCTCTGTTTTCAGCCACAATGGCCTCTTGCAGCCCTTTGCCAATGAAAACAGAGGCCAGGGGGGCACATGTGGCCCTCACAAGTTCCATTTTTGCTGGCAGAGGCACTGTGGGCCAGTCCTTTGCTGTTTCCAAGGTGACTCTGTGGGCCAAATCTAAGCATCCCACGCGCCGAATCCAGACCGAGGAACTTGAGTGTGATGCCCCTGTCATAAGTTATGAATACAGCAGTAAAAAAAATAAAGCTTAAGTTCCCAAATAATTTTCAGAAATAAAATCTGAATTTTAGAGAGAGAACACACCTGTCTTAATCATCTTTTGCTAACTTTCTGGGTTTTTTTTCCCTTCATCTCTTCTGTTTCTTTCTCATTTTCTTTCCTAAGGTTAAATGTCTAACATACTTTTGAGGACCCTCAAACAATGTACACCAAAGCTTGAGGCATTAAACCTTCAGGGATATTTTATTCGGTGATATTTTGAGTGGAGTATCAAAGCATGTAGCTGAAATATTCCCTGCTGGCTTTTCTGTCAGTGTTTTTGAGCTCTACAGGAACTGAACTTGATTAGTTTTCAAGTAAGACTTTCAGGAATTCTAACTGATACCAAGAAAAAAGAACTGAGAATAACACTTCATATATTTATGTTGCAGCTTGACACGTTCCTGATAGTAGTGTGATCAGAACTGTTCTCTGGTTGTGCTGTTCCCAGAAGAGGTATAATTGGGGGAAAACTGATTAGCAGGAGAGGCAGAGAAAAACAGTGCACCCAAAATTGTAAATTCAATTTACACCTCATTCTTTATCTAATCTGACTGTTATGAAGCCGTTTGAATGCCAGCAAAACGTATAACTAAATGCTAATATAGTGGTACCTCAATACTCATCATTAATTTGCTCCGGGGTTGTGATGAGTACCAAAAATGATGAGTAACAAACAAATGTTTCCCATAAGGAATAATATAGTGAGTCACAAGGCAGCCGATACCAACAAGTTCTAGCTTGTGCTTTGAGTACCAAACACACAATGAGTAACGGGACAAAATGTTCATGTCAAAATGCGGTGAGTAGCAAATACGATGAATTTCAAGTTCATTGATGGAGGACGTGATGCAAATCTACAGAAATAGCGAGTGCAGATGTGTATTATCAGTGATTTGAGAACACTTTCTAGGGGTATTAGATTTTAATTGTTATTTGTACAGCATATGAGACATCCAGCTGGTTGGCCACTGAAGTATGGATGAAAGCATGCACGGTTTCCCAAATTTATAATTCAGATTGGAACACACAGATACAGATACAGATTCATAGAGTTGGAAGGGATCTTGTAGGTCATCTAGTCCAACCCCCTGCCCAAGCAGACCCTACATCATTTTTGACAGAAGGCAGTCTAGTCTCTTCTTGAAAGCCTCCAGTGATGAAGCTCCCACAACTTCTGAAGGCAAGCTGTTTCATTGGTAGATTGTTCTCGTTGTCAGAAAATTTCTCCTTATTTCTAGATTGAATCTCTCCTTGATCAGTTTCCATCCATTATTCCTTGTCTGGCCTTCAGGTGCTTTGGAAAATATGTTGAGCCCCTCCTCTCTGTGGCAGCCCCTCAAATATTAGAACACCGTTATTATGTCTCCCCTGGTCCTTCTCTTCACTAGATTAGACATACCCAGTTCCAGCAACCATTCTTTATATGTTTTAGCATCCAGTCCCCTAATCATCTTGGTTGTTCTTCTCTGCACTTTTTCTAGAGCCTCAACATCTTTTTTATAGTGTGGTGACCAAAACTGGATGCAGCATTCTAGGTGTGGTCATACTAAGGCTTTATAAAGTGGTATTAGTACCTCCCTTGATCTTGATTGTATCCCTCTTTTAATGCAATTTAAAAAGCTGGCTGACGAACTCTGGAGTTGAAGTCCACAAGTCTTAAAGTTGCCAAGGTTGGAGACCCCTGTTCTAGAGCAACGGTCATCAACTGGTGGTCCGTGGACCACTGGTGATCAGCAAGAAAATTCTGGTGGTCTGCAGAAAAATTATTGGCATTTTTTTATATTGCACTAAATCAGGGGTCCTCAAACTACAGCCCCTGAGCTGGATACGTGGAATGAACGTTTGCATTGCTGCAGAGAATCTCCCCCTTTGGGGTCTTTTTGTGTGGGTCATAGGGGAGCAGAAATTCCGACTTGGGGTCTGCTGCAGCCTCCTAGTGCAGGGCTTTGGGTGAAGGCTGGAGGGAAGTGCCGCTGGTGGCGAAGATCTGGAGGGCCTTGTTCCAGTGGGACTGCGTCATGGCCTGGAACTAGCTGACCATCGCTGCCCGCTGAGCCTCCAGGCGCCGGGACCTGGCCTTGCACTCCCTTAGGCCTGCCCTCTGCTTGGAAAGCCTATGCTCACAGTGAGCTGCTTCTGCTGAGTCTCCTTCTCGGTCAGATCCAATTTGAACTGAGCCAGCTGTTTTGCCAACTCTTTCTCACGGTGGCTGCTTAGCTCCATTGACTGCTTCCTGTTGGGGCCCTAAGGAGCCCAGGCGGGCAGGCGAGGAGTGGCTGGGAGGGGAGGGGAGAGTAGATGCTGGTGAGGCACACCCCTCGACCTGAGTGACATCGAGTTGGCCATGCCCAACCAGTCACATGACCACCTAGCCACGTCCACCCAGCCGGTCACTAGGCAGATCATATTAGCGGTCCGCGGGATTTAAAATTATGAATTTAGTGGTCCCTGAGGTCCGAAAGGTTGGTGACCCCTGTTGTAGAGAATTGAACTATCAGCGGCTATATTTCCCTGCCATCATAGTATGCATCGTCTCTGGCATCACCTAGAAACATTGTATCTGTGTTTGAAATGGGGTTTATTCCAATGCCCGTGACCGAATTCAGAACCTTTAGCATGCAGACAGCTGCTCTTTTCCCGAGTTACCACCTGTTTTTCTTTCCCTTGAAAGGATCTTGGAAAATTTGTTGGAGAATTAAAAGTACAGAACTAGATTGGCTGGGTAAAAGCACATTATCAATGCATCTATAGTAGTTTAGATTTAGATTAACAGAGTTGGAAGGGACCTTGTAGGTCATCTAGTGCAACCCCTTGCCGAAGCAGGAAGCCCTACACCATCTCTGACAGATGGCAGTCCAATCTCTTCTTGAAAGTCTCAGGTGATGAAGCTCCCACAACGTCCGAAGGCAAGCTGTTCCATTGGTTGATTGTTCTCACTGTCGGAAAATTTCTCCTCATTTCCAAGTTAAATCTCTCCTTGTTCAGTTTCCATCCATTATTCCTACAGGTGTTTTAGAAAATAGCTTGACTCCTTCCTCTCTGTGGCAGCCCCTCAAATATTGGAACACTGCTATTATGTCTCCCTGGTCCTTCTCTTCACTAGACTAGCCATGCCCAGTTCCTGTAACCGTTCTTCAGTGTTTTGGTCTCCAGTCCCCTAATCATCCTGGTTGCTCTTCTCTGCACTTTTTCTAAAGTCTCAACATCTCTTTTATACTGTGGTAACCAAAACTGGATGCAGTACTCTAGGTGTGGTCTTACTAAGGCTTTATAAAGTGGTATTAGTACCTCACTTGATATTGATTGTATCCCTCTGTTAATGCAACTTAGGTTTGCACTGGCTTTTTTTTAAGTATCCTTAAAAAAACACTTGACAAAAAAGAAAGAATTTGTTTAATGGAAGAACTAAATTTGTTTTCACACAAAAATCTATACTGATTTTCCTTTCAAGGTTTTTTAAAATTTAAGCATAATATTAAAATGGGGAAAGGAACATTACTGCTGCTGTTAAGCAGTTGGAAGCTGAGGTCTATTAAAGCCATCCATAAATCTACTGTACTTGACCCTGCTCTGGTTTTTATGCCCTCTGCCCAGAGGAGGATGCAAGCTATTTTTAATAGCTTTATTGAAAATCAAAAAGTTCTTAGGCAGCTTTTAGATTTTAATGCTATTGTGTAGTTATTTATTTATTTTGTATTGTCATTTGCATGTTACCTGATTGCAACACTAGAAGCAGGGTATTGTTTTCGTAATTATAATCAGCTCTAAACATATAATTACGCCATCAGTGCTTGTTTCCATAACTGGATTTTTTCATACTGAAGTCCCTAAGAAAGAAAAGTGCTTTTAGAGCTTTCCTAAATGTTAACAGGTTGCGTGCTGTTTTGACTTCAGGATGCTATAGCTGGTACAGAGTGAGAGGGTTGCTACTTTGCAGGCCATTTCCTTCTTCTCAAGTAATAGGTATCTGGTAAAAAAAAAAAAGAGTACAGGTAGTCCTCAGCTTATGACCACAATTGAGTCCAAAATGTATGTTGCTAAGCGAGGGTGGGCTTCAAAAACTGCAGCAACAGGTTCGCTGCCTGGTTGCATGGTGGGCATGGCCATGGTGGGCATGGCCTAGCCGACCTCCTGCGCCATGGTGAGAGGGGCGTTTTCGCCTTCCCCGAGGTCCAGAGGCTTTCCTGGAGCCTCTGGGAGAGCGACAATGGCCTTCCCCCAGGCTCCAGACATTCTAGGAAGACTAGAAACAACTTGTTTCCAGCCTCCCTGAACTTCTGGGAGGCCCGATTTTTATCTCCCCAGGGTCCAGAGGCTTTCCTGGAGCTTGTGGGAGGGCAAAAATGGCCTCCCCCCAGGCTCCAGAAGCTAGGGAATCCTGTTCTTTTCCCTTCCCAAGCCTCTGCGTGCGCCCTGCACTTACCCGCATCCACAGCAGGCCGCGTGGAGACTCCTGGGAGGGGCAGGAGTGGGTGGGGTGGAGTGGGTGGGGCCAGCCAAGAGCAGGATTTGGGGGTTCAGCAATCTCTGCAGAATCATCGCTAAGGATACGCTCGAACACCCACGAACTCCCAGTAGCCTACCCTTGTTGCTAAGTAAGAAAGTTATTATGTGAGTTTTGCCCCATTTTATGACTTTTCTCACCACATTTGTTAAGTGGACCTCTGCAGTTGTTAGTGACACAGTTGTTCAGTGAATCTGGTTTCCCCATTGCGTTTGATTGTCAGAAGGTTGCAAAAGTGTGAGGATTATGGGTCTTCTTGATAGCTGGCAAACCACATCAGGAGGGGTCACGTCAACACATGTATCCGCTCTAGGTAAT
>JANHFL010003564.1:48161-74441 GCA_032468155.1 Oxyrhabdium leporinum | reverse complement strand
GTGGGATTTGAACTGCCAAATTGCAGGCAGCCGACAATCAGCAGAAGTAGCCTGCAGTACTGCACTCTAACCACTGCACCACTGAGGCTCATTAAGCAGGATCGAGCCAACATTTGTAGATAAGCAAACTTGTAATAGCATGTCAGCTATTTTCTGTTAATTACTTTCCTTTTTAAGTTGCCTACGAGTGTTAAAACTAGGAATATGCTAGAAACTATTAGCTCAGTATCCCCATTTTCATGTTACATTAAGCCATAGTTACAGTCAGTAGAGTAACAATAAAGCATAGATTCAAACTGGTTTTCGCTGAATCATTCATTTGCTGTAAGTGTCTCAGTTTATTTCAGTAGTTTTTTCATGGAATTGTGGTGCTTTGGGGTATGTGTAATGCTTCTAGACCATCACAATTTGGGGATTTTTTTTTTTACTCTAGAGGCTGACCAAGGTCCGTCTATTGAGTTATTGAGCACCTCTCCCAAAGGCTCTCTTGGTAAGTATACATATCTCCTCTGTTTTCCTCAATGCATAGTGCTGCTAGCGATCCTCAGTTTTACTTCAGATGATTTGCACTGACCATATATTTACTTCAGATGCTATACTGGGTTGAGAAGATGAATAGTTCTCATTTCGAACTGCTTATTGCAATATAGTAGGAATTGAGTAACATAGATTTTTGGAAACTGGAATCATTGGAAGGAACATTAAAATGTCACTGGTCTAATCCCTCGCTGTCCAGAGGTGGCTATAATTATCTCTAATAGGAAGCCATCCAGCTTCTATTTTTAAACATTTTAATTCTGAAGAGTTTATAACAGCCTGAGTCAAGTTTGATTCCTTGTTAAATAGGTTATCTGTCAGAAGGATTTTCCTAGAATTTGTTGAAATCTCTGTGATTCTGTAGCCTCAGCTAATATTTCTCAGGAGGATTGAGGTAGTAGCAAGCTGATATGGCCTTGGCTTGTTCTTCAAGAGTAACGTCAAACTAATTCAGATTGTGGCCTGATTCTCTAATGATTCTCTAATGATAGATATTATTTATACCTCATTTCTATTTTTATGCTCCCTTCACTTTGATGTAAATATCCTTAGGAAAAAAAATAATACAACTTTCCATAACATCCATGCTCTTTTCATTTAGGAATATGAAAGGTGCACTGAATCCTAATAAGAAAAACATTTAAACACAGTGTCTTGATTTAAATGTCATTTTACATGTGAGTATATGTGATATATTTTGTATATTTATTAATCAACTAATACACGAAACGTGTTGTATATACTCACATGAGCACATAAACCATCCCTCAAATTTTAACCAAAGTACCATAAAAATGTGCCACCTGCAGATAAGGTGACCTGCATTTTTTACGTTATTTTGGTTTAAATCTCAAAGGTCTGCTTATACACAAGTATATATAAAAAATAAATATTTTTTTTTAAATGCAGGTATTTAAAAAAAAATTATCACCATAAAAATTCATGAATTCATCCATTTTTAATGTATTCTCTGAGTCTATTCAGTATTTCCAATACTGATGATTACCAGACCACAGCACAGTCTTGCGTGGGATATCTTACTGAAGGTCAGACTTCTACGCTCAACCTTCATCTAAACATCTTTTTAGACTTAAATACATGCATGTCTCTTTCTCCTTCAGACGCGTCCATGTGTCTGTCTCCACAAGGGGCAGCTCCGGCCAGAGGTAACTGGCTCTGTATGGACTATTTGCCTTCCATTTCTGTGGTTCTGCTTCCAGCTCTAAGTTTATCTGTCTTGCACCTTTTAAGATCTCAACCCATGGAAGGAATTGCTCTTACTTAGCAGTGAAATCTAGATTACATTTTGCTTCTGGAATTTTGGCAATTAGTTAAGTGGACACACGTGGCACAACTTGGACAGTTATATTCTCCTTGCTTTGGTTGTGTCGAAACTGCTGAGCAACCTGCAACATATGCCTCTTTTAAGTTTACAGCAATACTTTGTTTCTACTGGGCTTTTCCCACAGACACCTCTGAGCTCACTGCCTACCAAAGTCACCACATCTTAGTGTTGGTTACTAATTTGAAAGTGCATGTTATGGCTGGTCATATTGACACTGAATCTGTGTGCTGCTGCTGGATCTGCTGGGTATATTAACAATGTTTATAGGACACTTGGCCATGGTAGTCTTTTAACCATAAAAGTTTTGAAATATTGTGACAAGTATTTGTGTTCACAGCAACGTAAGCTCATCCTTCATTGGTTGCCTTTATTGTAGAAATGAAGCCTTCCCTTATTGGAAAGAAGAAGGCAGGTGGAGCAAAAAAAGGGGTAAGTTGTCAGATACCTTGCCTTTCCATGGCATTCACTTTTTGCATTTTCTGGCAAAGTTGTGTCCCTTCTGAGTGACATTTTGAGAGAACTTCCTTTTCTGCCATGGCTGCTGTCTGTTTTTTATACAAGCTAATGAGGATTTGCCTCGTTCTTCTTCTCTTTCATTTCTTCAGCTCCTGCTAGACAGCATCATTATCCAGTTCTCTGGAAATCTTTCTGCATACCAATAGTTTGAAATGGTTCCCTTAATGCCATGGATTTGGCTCTTGAGGGATTACTGTAACCCTGTATTAATTTTTAGTGTGGGTTAACTGTCATGGGCAGATGATTTCACCTTAGAAATTAATATATCTATGTTTTGTCTTTGACTTTCTGGTGTAGTCTTTGAGCAAAGATAATAGATGCACCTCCAACCCCCCATTATTTTTGGTTCATACAGCAAAGCTTGCAAAATTGAAGGCATTGTTTTGTATCTTTGCTTTCTGTAATAAAGTAATTCTGAAATGGAATGGTAAATGGGTATCTCCGTTTCTATTGTGCCCTTGCATAGGTTGCTGTAATTCATGCAAATTCCTCTGATGTTTCAGGTTCAGTGACTTCCACATTTTCTTCTGTTTCCTTTTCTTTAGTTGGGAGCCAAAAAAGGTCTTGGAGCTCAAAAAGTGAGTAGTCAGAGTTTTACAGAAGTTGAACGGCAAGCCCAGATGGCAGAAAAGCTGAAGGAACAACAAGCAGCTGAGTACAAGAAGCAAGCAGAGGAATCTATGTGAGTGGCTTTTATATCTAGCATCCTTAAGTTAGGATACACATAGATTCGCTCACAAGGGGACTGAACTGGAGAACGAACTCAGGAAGCATAAGAAAAGATGTGATGCCCAATTCAGACCTGAGAACTTATAAATAAAATAATGGCCAGTGCCTGCACATGAATAGAGCCTGGATCATGATAGTTTTCAGCTTCTCTGTTGTCAGTTCTGATATTTATATTCAAAACTTGGGCTGGGATATGATCTATATAGTACACTATGGAGGAACTCTATTTGAACTCTGTGGTTTGGTGATGCTTGTGTGGTGTCTTTCTCCCAGAGTGGCCTCAATGAGATTGGCCTATCAAGAGCTCCAAATTGATCGGAAGAAGGAGGAGAAGAAACTTCAAAACTTAGAAGGGAAGAAGCGTGAGCAGGCTGAAAGACTAGGCATGGGCTTGGTGTCCAGAAGGTAATATACTTTATTGGAGAATAAAAACATGGCTCCCTTCTGTGTCCTGCGTGACTGAAGCTGTTAGCAGTCTTAGCAGGCCTGATCTGTGCCTTTAAACTTTCCAAAGGCTGTTTGGATGCTGTATATATTCAGCCCCCTTCATAGGAATGATTTATATTGTGGCCTTGAAGTAAGAAATTGCAGTAAGAAAAGTCAGCCAGAGGCTAGGGAAAGCCTTTTTTAACAAATAAAGCACAAACTATAATAGAAAAGGGTAATAAAAGATTAAAGAGGAGGAGGAGGATGCCGATGGCCAGTTGCCTTGAGGGAAGATGGGCGGCCTATAAATTTTATAAATAAATAAAAGATGATGCAGAAAAAGAAATGAAGACAGCATGGCAAAAAAAAAAAGATAAAGAACTTAAGAACTTATTTGAATGTTTTTGAAGCAGAAAACTAGCCAGTGAAACAGCTGGACCAGAAAAGTAAAAGAGATTCTCAGGGATATAGAGATATAGACATTGCAGATAATTTGAGCCATGTCCCTTGCATCTGTCTTCACTACAGAAAATATAGGGAAATTGTCTGAGGTAGAGGATTGGAAGCATTAAAGACAGTTAAAGTAACAAGGGAAGGTATTGTAGGTCAGCTTGAGACATGACATTGGAACAAATCATCCGACCTTAAAGTTCTTATAAACACTGTCAAATTATTGACATCTTAGAAAAAATACCTGTTTTTTCACTCAATTTAAGCTCACTATAAGACGACTGGAAATCCCTAATGTAATATAAACCAGAAACTCAGGGGAGTTTTGGGGGAAATTTACACTGTGGAGCAGTCAGCTTAAGGTCTTTTGCAAGTAAAGCAATAGTAATCAGTAATTAAGCACAGAGCAAAACAAGTTCTGAAAGAAGTTTTGCATGGATTTGACAAAATTCTTTTGGAGGTTATTTTTAAAAAGACTTTGCCAGCCTTCTTCATATAGGGCCAAAGGCTATGCCATCACCTTTTCTGAACAAATCACAAGACTTCTGGGACACCGTCCTTTGGATAGATGAAACCAAAGTGGATATGTTTGGCCATAATGCTCAGTGCCACATTTGGCGAAACCCAGACACAGCATATCAGCACAAACATCTTGTACCAACCATTAAGCACAATTATGGAGGGGGATGATTTGGGTTTGTTTTGCAGCCACAGGACCTGGGCATCTAGCAGTCATTTAGTCGACCATGAACTTCTCTATATACCAAAGTATTCCAGAGTCAAATGTGAGGCCATCTGTCTGACAGCTAAAACTGGGCCGACATTGGGTCATGCAACACGGCAATGATCCCAAGAACACCAGCAAGTCTACAACAGAATGACTGGGGAAAAAAAGAAGGTGTTGCAGTAGCCCAGTCAAAGTTCAGACCTCAACCCATACTGTGGCAGGACCTCAAGAGAATTATGCATAAAGAAATGCTCACAAACCTCAATGAACAATGTTGTAAAGAAGAGTGGACCAAAATTCTTCCACAATGATGTGAGAAACGGATAAAGTCATACAGAAAATGATTACTTCAAGTTACTGCTGCTAAAGGTGGTTCCATAAGCTATTGAATCATAAGGTGTATTTAGTTTTTCACATATGGTTTCTCCATTTTACTTTTTGTAAATAAATGATGACATGGTGCAGTATGTTACATGTTAATCTGAAGTTGTATTTACCTACTTTTAAGAGTTGCTAAGGACCAGGTGACTTTTACTATATACTGATACATAAAACCACAGAACTCAAAGAGGATGTACTTTTTCACATGACCGTACATACATATGTATTTATATTTGGGACTGTGGACCAGATGATTTTGAGTGGTGGGCTACCTCCAGTTCATGGGCCTAAAGATGTCAGTCTCTGTTTTAGAGTATAATCAAGCAAACAAGTTGAAAAAAAACTCTGTTGCTATTGTATAGTTGGATTTTCAAAAAAAAACTTGGACACAACCTTATCAAAGGCTGTTCAGTAAACTTAGCCATCATAGGCTAGGCAGACCTATACATTTATGGATTAGTAATTGGTGAAAAACAAATAGTGTAGGAATGAATGGACCATTTTCTCAACAGATGGAAGTAAGAACGAGTCCTTCAAGGTTCATTGTTGAGAGCAGTACGTTCTAATTTGTTCATAGACAAATTGTCTTAGGCCTAAGTAGTGAACCAGCCAAATTTATGAATGCTATTAAATTATTTAGGGTGGGAAAACTAAAAGGATCATGAAAATAGCCAGAAGGCTGTTTTTAAACTAGATGAACTGTCATCAAATGGCAAAAGCAGTTCATTTTAAGTAAGTGGAAAGTGATATGTGCCAAGGTAATTCCAGTGTTGAAGAAATATTTGGAAGTATGGAGTTCTGCCAGGTCTTTTAACTTTGTATTGTTTCTTCTAGTTCCATTTCGCATTCTGTCCTGTCTGAGATGCAAGTAATAGAACAAGAAACACCAGCGAGTGTAAAGTCCTCTCGGTCTCAGTTGGGCCTCTTTGAAGATACAGGAAGCTTCACATCTGGACCACCCAAGTATGACTAAGCTTTGCTGAATTTTTAGTTCTGTTAGTATTTCTCTATCTGGCCTGCACAGATTTCTTTCTCTCATTTGTTCCTAGGTACAAAGATAATCCATTCTCACTAGGAGATGGTTTTGGTTCACAGTGGGAAACAGAAATGCCCTCCTGGGGACTTGACAAAAGAGAAGAGGAGACAGACATCACAGTGTCAAGCATCCGACCCATTGGTGACAGGTAAAGTAAGGGGAATACAGTCCTTTGTTCTAATGTAGAGCTGTGTGGATGGGGAGTAGAAGGGATCTGCTTGAAATGTATAGTCAGTGAAAGATTTCAGTATTTTTCTCCTATACTCAGACCGACCAACAGAAGAGAAACGGAGAGCAAGGTATCAGTAGTAGAGTCTAACGAAGCTCGACAGAAGTTTGCAGGTGCCAAAGCCATCTCATCTGACATGTTCTTTGGGCGAGAAGTTGATGCTGAGGTAGGTTTTCTATTATTTTTCTGCCCACAGAGAGGCCTATTTCTGACCATCCTGATCAATATTAGCTTTTTCCCCACTTATTTTAAAAAATCTTTTTATTTCCATTATTTTTAAATATTTTTTTTTTAAATTTCCACCAGTATGAGGCCAGATCCCGACTCCAGCAGCTCTCAGGAAGCAATGCCATTAGTTCTGTTGATCTTTTCGGAGAATCTGAAACCGCAAATTTGGGTATGTCCATCAAAAACCAAAAAGGATTATTCTTTTGGAACTGCGCTATGATAATTCATGACTCAACGCCATGGCTTTGCTGCCCTCAGTTCCATATTGAGGACAGTTTGGTACAGAGTAGTGAGTAAAGTAAGACTTGTAAAAACGTGCGAGTTGAAGCAGTTAAGTTCTCTCATAAGCCCAGTTCTTTATTTGGCAAAGATCTATCAGGCTTCATATTTGTATTTTTTCTTCCCTGCAGGTGGTGTATCCATTGGAAATGTACTACCTGCTGCTGACATTGCTCAGTTCAAGCAGGGAGTAAAGTCGGTTGCTGGCAAGATGGCTGTCCTGGCCAACGGTGTGATGAACTCGCTGCAGGTGAGAAGTGAGGGGAAGCTATTTATTATACTTATATGCCATGTCGACCAAGATGGCGTGCATTGGACTTTTTCCTCATTTTATTTTGTTACAGCAATAGCAAGCTGGATTGAAAGAGAATGATTGGCCCATAATCACCTGATGAGTTTCTGTGGCAGTGGTTGATTTAGAATCTGAGTCTCCTCAGTACTAATCCAGTGTCTAAACACTGCACCACTACAGACTTACCAGTCAATCTGTTTACTATTAAATTTTAGATGTTTTTAAATAGGTGATTAAATGTGCTTCCATGAACAACGTATGTACATTTGAAGAAACTCATACAATAATGTAGACTGGGTAATTCTTTAATATTTTGAGAGCATGTTGTGGGTTCCATTGGGGCATACAGTCAGTTATGAAACAATGGGTGAAATTGCTCCTGTCATCCCCTTTGCCTTCTTGGAGTCTTCACTCTCTGTCTAGATTGAGCATGCTTCTAAACAAGACCTTGAATTGCCATTATTCACCACCAGTGTAGGATCCAAAATGTTACTGAAAATCGTGATAATGCTGGAGGCTGGCCATTTATATTTCAACATGCCTTTTTCCTATCTATTTTTTTGAAACAGAAGAATCTGAAAGAAAGTTTTAAAATCGGGGTCCTGAAGCTTCTTCACATCTTGATGCTCATGGACATCACATTATTTAATTCTGCCAAAGGGGGTATAAAAGCACTAATTTAAGTACCTCCAGGACAACTAGTTGATTAGTCCACTTTAAGAAGTATTGCATTTTTCATGGTCAATTTGAACATGCAAATTTTATAAAGCTACATGGATCCAGTGGATAATTTCACTGTATGCGAATAAGGTGATGTTAAAATGTTGATTTTGAGTAGAAACATTGATAATTCAGCAAGATATATCTTCTAATTAATACTATACTTATGGGATTTACAGCCCTATCTGAACTGTATTTATATAGTATGCAGTAAACTAAATCCTTAAAGAGACTTCTGAACTTTCCAAAGGGGATAATCATATGAAAACCAATCCAAATATAATATAGAAATTAAGAGAAGACCCAACAAGAGTGTTTAACATCTTCTGTATTGTTGACTGACTAGCCAAGGTTGATGATGAGATATAAAATGGTAGGAAATTCAAGGATAAAAATAGTGGAGAAACTAAACTGAAGGATATTCCCCCAAAAAACCATGTTGTTAGTGCATAACTTATTTTGGAGTTTTGATTAGACTCAACTTGCAAGTTTGGTAGATACTTTTCTTGAATGATAAGGTTCATATTTCTCACGTACCAATACTTAATAATGTTGTAAGAGAAGAAAAAAGAGCCACCTTGGACTTTCTTGAACAGTGACCCAGATTCCATTCTGGTTCAGGTTTAGTTCAGACTTGGTGTGTAAGCCTTAAGTTCAAGTATGTTTTTATATTTGCATTAATTATGTAAACATGCACGTTCAAAGAATTGTCCAATAATGAAGTTCAAATAAATTCCCATGCTGATCTTTTTCTGACATTCTGGGAGAATTGCACAGAGTTCTCCAATATTTTTGTGTGGACGATCTCTCACCGTTCGGTTCTTAATAGGATCACCTTTGTTTTTGGTATGACTGGCTCATAAGCAATAAGTTTTGTTTATCAGCTTTGGATAAGCTGATAAACAGCTAAATGCCTAGAAATCTTCAAGCATGTTTCTGGACAATTTAAGTGATTTCCCCCCCCCCCTTCTCTTTTTCCCCTCTTACCCTTAGGACCGCTATGGTTCATATTGATGATCTAGAAGACTGTACCTCTTGGCCATCGGTGTAACACCACTTGAACTTGGAAATACCATATGGGAACTCTACAGGATAATTTCTAAACTGAGCATAACTGAGGGCTGCTTGAGAATAGAAGAAATGGACATGCTTGTCCTATACTCGAAAGTTTTCTGGACAATTGTTTTGTATTAGAAAACAAATATTTTGTCAAAACCCAGCCTTCAGTGATTGAAGTATGGGCCTTTCCAGAGAACACCCCTCTGCTGCTATGGCTTGAGATAGGGTGCAGATGTCATTGTGGTGCTGCTCTTTATATTTCTCTTTGTCTCCCTATTGGTGGGCTTAGTATTGTGGAAGCAGGAAAGTAGTGTGTAATATTCTTCATGCTTTTGCATGAATTCAGAGGCAAATTATAGTACTTGTTGCATCGGTGGAGACTCTAGAACCTATGCTCCAGAATAGAGTGAAATTTCTTCCTCTGTCCATGGTAATCTTACTGCCTTAAGGAACCAGTGTGATGTACCATTTTAGAATAGTGGCTTAAAAGCACAAACGTACAGCATGCAATGAAAGGTCAGCACTCTTGGCCTTAGTTAAGATTCTTTTATTTTGCAAATATGACTGATGATAAATTTGTGCAGATGGGTGATCTTCAATGATAAGGAAGGGTTATCAAACCTTTCCTATAATCAGTGGTTGTCCATTGAGTGCTGTCTTTTATTTCATATGTTAAAAGAAATTGGAGCTGAAATGAGTGTTTACTATATTCACTCCATTCACTGTGTCCCATTTTTGTTGCACAACTATTACTACTACTGCCTTCCTTCGGAATCACAATAATGGACTTGACTGAACACCATAGCTCTCTTGCAAACTATATTGAATCAAAATCAGTTTCAAGAAGGCTTCTTCCACCTATCCAGGTATCACTGTTGTCCCTATGCTTTCTGGGATTGTTCTCATAAATTGCTACAGCTTTATTGATCAAAGAGGAACTGGAATAGATGCTCCATCCCAGCCTACATTGCTAATCTCATGCCTGAGATAATAAAAGGTATTTTGCTCCAAAGCACCCATTGCATCTGCATGCTAAATCCCATGTTTCAGTGATATTTTTCCACCGGAGTATTCTCATTTCAGCAGAGTGGGAGAATTATTTCCTTGTGAAATGGTGCTTACTGTTGTAACCATTTTGCATTCAAATTGCATGATTGTTGCGGCTGCACTGTGGGTTTATCTGGAAACTGCCACCAAATACAGTGTGTCCCCTAACAAGACAAGCCAGTTGTTTAATAGGAAGAGTAATCACCAAGAATACACTGAAATGATGTCTTGTGTTTCAGTGAGGTACACTTGCTAGAGGCAGTTGAGGTTACCAATGCCCTTTGAGGTTACCCACTTTCACATTAGTGTAACTCATTAGTGCAATTCATCTGCTTACTCCTTATGCACTTCCTATGAAAATAAATGCCTGCATGGACTGACCAGAAATTTCCCCCTTTGCTTGCTTCTCCTTTGTATTCATAGGATTCTGAAAATAGCCTCTCCAGTTTTAAGTGTTGCAGATTTAAAATTGTTTGCTCAGTTCCTGAGCAAGGAGTTTGCAGAGCTTCATATCAGGCCACTGCTTTTTCACTCAGAGATTAGAAGAGGTTTGACCTGCTTGGGTCATCTCTGTACTTGAAATTCATCAAAATATTCATAAGTGATATGCAGCCAAAGTTATGGCACTGCTTTATGGGGTTTTAACGGTGAGGGATATGGAGTCTTCCTCCTCTCCAATAAATCAGATTGGATTTCTGTGTTCTCAATTCCTTGTGGTTCTTATTTTCCTGGGCCCCAAATAATAATACCGGTACATAATGCGTTTGTTCTGACCTAGGCTTCCCAAGATCATGAAACAGACTCCTCGTCTCAATAAAGCCCCTTTTATTTAGGTTAAAGGGAATTCCTCTCCAGCAATGTCCCAGTAAACAGTCTTTCATGAGATTTCACAACTACAGACCTTTATCAGGCTTGGAGAGATCTTCCAAACGCCAAACTGTAGCAGCAACTACTTGGCAAGAAGTCAGGAACAGATCTTCACCCTAATGAACTGAATCAATTGTCTCCTGAAAACACCACTCCCCTTTCGCTCCTCTTTTATTCCCTATGGGAGGGGCCGTTCATCATCCACCTGAGCCTTTACTCCCAGGTCGGCCCTTGTTCCTTAACTGTTCCCTTCTCCTGGCGGCTCTGCACAAGCACACACTGGGAACAGGCTCCATCTGTTCTGCCCCACTGATCTCTGACTCTGAAGGCAGCTGATAACTGTCGGACGGCCCTGGCCCCATCTCTGCCTCTGAAGCAGAGCACTCGTCAGAGCCTTTGCCAGACTCCAGGACTGGCCCATGTTCCTCCCCAACCTCCTCACTGTCCAAATCTGCCGCCAGCTCTGTTGGCGAGCCACAACTTTAGAAATCACCCCTCCATTGTATTTTCTATACTAAGCTTTAAGAATGAAAATTAGATTTAAAGAATCTAATTAGTGAGCAAATTAGTGTGAAAGTAAAGCTAAAGTTGTCATGTATGTTAGTGTTTTTTGTAACATGACTACATTCATACTTCACTTCCCCAGGAGTGAAAGAAAAATATTTTTGTCATAATTCTTTAGTACTACTTCTTACGTCCTTTCAAAACACATCTGAATAGCAAATGATGCAGTTGCTACTTTTTGCAATATAACTTACGATGCAAGAAATCTCAGTTAATCTACCTCTTAGTGCAACATTCTTTATTTTCTATACATAGTTCACAAGTCTCATGCTGAACTCACAGTGAAAAGAATTACCTATTCCTGTGAGCCATGCGTTTTCCTTTCTGATCTGGACTTTCATAAAATAAGTTAATACTGAGCAGTATAATAAAGGGTTCATATGTAGGGAGAAGTTAAAGTCTTGTGTATACAACAGAGGTCAAAGGATAGTGATGCAAACTCCATACTGAGAATTAAATTTCTTAACACTGAAACAAATGCTCTCATATTTCAATCAATTTGACATGTTTGCCACAAGAGAGCAGTATGATCCTACAATTGGAATAGGTCTCCCATCTCCCTTTTCCTTAAATCCAACACTTCGGTTATAAGGACCTGTTAACTATTGTACATTTGTTTAATCAGTTCTCTGAAGAATCTGTCTCTTCTGTGGAGCCATCACTTTCAGTATCCACTTTCCGACGGTGGTGGAGTGGCCTCCAAAGGGAACAAATGCGTGGTGAAGCACGAGAAGGCGTGTTTGTTGCATCCCCAGTTGCACTAGAATTGGATACTGAAAGGCCTGAAATTGATGCAATCCTGAAAGAAAGAAAGAAAAAAAACCCTGTTGTAACTTTACTTTGGTTCACATTTGATATTATAAAAGTTTGTGAAAGCATACTATCTGTTGATCTAAATTTGCTAAAGTGTTTGGAGAAGCGGACTGCAGTCTTTGGCCACCTTTACAATTGGAGATTGAGCTCCTTTGCTTAGAAGCTCAGAAAATTTTTCCTATAGAAATGGTGAGATGTTTGAAATTTTATTTTGCATGAACCAGCATTTGGAAAAGCAGGCTTGCTCCTTTCTTGATATTCCTATCAACTGCACAATACTTCCTTTTTAAATGATTTTTATTAAAATTTTCAGAAAAATAAATTAAAAATAAATTATATATATAAATAAAATAAAGAAATGACTTCCCCCTTTATGACAATTTTAGTAACTTATCACCTTCTCGTTGTCATTCAGTCCTAATAAAGCCCATTAAGGTTTATGAGAAATAACATATTTTAACCCTTAAAAAGCCAACTTTATATTCCTTTACTTTGCTTTTTAACACAGCAACATGACTTTTTTTGAAAATACAACCAAAGATCTCTTCTTCCTATACCTCATCACTTGCATATAAACAGGTCTTTAAAGCCTTGTCCTTCAGTCTTGGTCAACAAAAATTCATTAAGAGTTACCAGAAAAAATTATCTTATTTTAATCTTGATCAAATAAACCAACTTTATATTCCCTCCCTTTGCTTTTAACAATACTGATCTTTGATCTCTTTAAATAATGTCCCAATATTTGATATTTTTTCTTTTGGTCTCCTCAAAAGTTCCTTCAAAACTTTAATGCATCTGTTTTGTAGATGCAAAATAAGTTATTAAATGCAAATGTTATGAGAAAGTTATAAGAAAGTTAGCCAGTGTGTAAGTTGTTACAAGAAAGTTATCCAACTCAATGTAAGAATGAATAATAAAAACCATCAGAACAGCAAGTTTCATTACACTGGGTGAGTCTCTTTCAATTCTCAGCAAAAGTAGTTTATGCAAGTTTAAGGAGTTAAAAATGTTTTAGAATAAACAGCCAAAGAGTGATTAAAATATTGATTTTGGAAAGTTATAAATGGTCTCAGGGAGCAGAAATTAATTAGAAGAATATATCCTTACAATCCTGTGGGTTGTTTAGAATTCTATAAAAATATGTGGGGAAAATAAAATTAAGGATATATAACTTTCCCATGGGAAAATGCTGTTGATTAGAAAAAAAATATGACAAGACTTTGAAAGTTGAACACTAAAGCAAACTAGAAAGAATAAAGATCAAAATTATAGAAGAAACTCACTAATACAGAATGGATCAAAACAGTTTTAACAGGAACAATTGAAGGGTATTTGGGAACAATGCACTCAAGTTAGTCTCAAGATTGTTATTAAAAATGGATTTAAAAGCAGTTATGAACTAGGCTTATTGGGCAAGACAAAGAATGAGGCTGATTTGAAATGACAGGTTATAAGAATGATATGGAAGATGTTACTTGGATTTATAAATGAAACCGGCTGATGTCTTAATAATTAAAAGGGATACACAAATAACAGAAGAGCTTTTCTTTGCGTCTTGAATTAATTTCAATTCTACCTGCCATGTTTTAGAGTGAATGGAAAAATTACCGTTGCCGTTACATTAACTGCAAGAACTCTCATGTGACACCTAAAAGGAAAAATAATGGTGCCCTAGCCACTTAGTTGTTCTCCGTTTTAAAAATACTTACAGTTTCTCTAATTCCTGATCTATAACTGGGTCAAGCAGCAACTCTGCTTTCTCAGGGAGAGCTCCTGAAAATGAATAGCAAACAGAGAAAGCCCAAGTTAAATTCTAAACCAAGAATAAGTTTCTATATGGAATCTGAAGTGAATCCACCCATGAAAATGAAAATATATGAAGAGGAACATCTGCTCAATAGTTCCATGGTGGAATTCATGCTGCAAACTGCTCTCTGTATGGCTTAGGTTTGTTAGCCTTCTTCAAAAAGCAACTGAATTTGCAGATATTCACCCTGCCAACTGCCTGATCACCCTTTTCACAATTGCTACATTTGGAGGATCTTGTCATACTCCTACAGGAAACATCTTTTGTAGCAGCCCACCATCCTGTTAGCTCAGTGTGAGGATGGCCTGTTGAGGCTGATGCCCTTCAAGCAATCATTTTATCACGTTATACTGTACATGAATTTCCATTAAAACATAAAAGAATGATCAATGTAAGAATTTGATTTTTTTAATCTATATCTATATAATAGCTCTCCGTCTCTACCAGAATGCCCTACTTACTTGTAAGTCTTTCACTTTAACACTCAGCACTGTAGCTCCTACAATTGTCTTAGTAGTAATATACACGGAATTTCAGACTTTTGCACTAATAAGGAAGGTTATTTGGTTTACAAGGGAAAAAGGCCAGAGCCCCAGTTAGCTGACTAATCAGGACCTCACTGACTTCCAATATGGGAGGCTGCTTTACCTTAGTAAGTAAAATCATCTACATCAATATTTAAAACAGTCGCTAAAATATTAATTCCACATACAGTTTCATAACTACACTGTGAACTACACTGTTAAAAGCCCTATTCCTCTCTTTAGAGTTTGGACTACTTCATAACAGACAAAGAACATCAAAAGGCTTTTGCCTGATAAGGAAGCAAAGAGTTTGCTTTCTACTATGAGCAGAGAAAATGGAGCACAATCATGTTTCAAGTGCCTTTTTACAAATAGTTTTTTTGGGGGGGAGGGAATCTCAAAATATTAACTCTGAGGTCCTTCTCATTCATCAGCAGCTTATAGCTGCAGCAGGATTGTGCATATGAGTACATTTACTGGCAGAGAGGCCCATCTGTCCTGAACACATGATACTGCTTAGATATCTAATGCTACCACTTGATGCCTAAATTTACTTGGTTGCTCTTCCTTCCTCATTCCTTTTGCTCCTTGTCAGCTACACAATGAGCCCATCAGCAGAGCTGGTTTTGGTTTTCATTCTTCGCATAGGCACTGTGGACAAGGATTCAGTTCATAAGCATTATCTGAATCTAGCAGATTCAGGTTGTCAATTTCCTTAACAGCCCTTTTTCCTAGATAAGGAAAGGGAGACTCTAGTATGAATTGCTTACTCTGTTATTCTGTTACTATATCTCCTTTATTTATCAATATTATTGAAATAATGATCAAATATCATTATACTGAAAGAAGTTGAAAAAAAATCAAACATTTTGATGAGCCATATTTCATTTTTACAAGACTGTAGATTATATTGCTGTAAACCAGACTTGAGGTGATTAAAAAAATTATTTTAAAAAGAGCCTCACAATCCAGGAACAAATACAATGGTTCACAAGAGAGATTTGTGCAAAGTGTCTTGAACAGAGACATGAATCTAGATGGATCCCCAAATTGCATACCATTTTTGTCTAGGGCAGAGCAACCCCATCCAGTAGCAAAGACTGGAGATATTTAATCTTTATGTCCCTCCAAATCCATTGCCACTCAGTCTTGCTAGGATTAAATCTAAGCCTTCCATCCAGACCCTCAGTGCATCCGGAATGTACCAAGCAAAAGACAGTCCACGACAGCATAATTTAGCTGACAGCATATTATAAAGGCTTTGCCCTTTAAGGAAGAAGAATAGGATTGATTTATCCCTTTCTGTTCCTTCGATTCAGAGCCCTGTACAACATTCACATTTTATAACCTAGGTATGAAGGCTATGACATGGCCTTCATTGGCCTTTTTTGCAACAGTTCTGCCTAGCAAAGTTTCACATGCCATATATTGCACTATTAAATTCCTCCCTACCACTCGTCGTCATGAACAATTCTGCAATTCTACCCTTTCGTCAGGGTTGACCCTTCATATTTCCTGATGATGTTGCAGAGCTTGTGGGTTGCAATGCTTGTCTATCCAAGCCTCTAAGGCATTTCCACAGGAACTACATAATCATATTGGTCCACTAACTGGAGTGCAAAAAAAAAGGGAAAGAAGGCCTAATCATCTCCCTGGTATATCTCAGATACATATTCTGTGAAGATAACGTATATCTGAAGACGGAGAGAAGATTTTCAGCTGCCCTGATACACTATTGCATTAGGATTACCTGACAGATGCGCTTTCTCTTGTGTTTACCCTCCTTCTGTACAACAAATTGTACTCATATTTTTTTAATACAGTGTGGTGCGTGGGACCTAACTAAAGTCTGTTGGCAAGAACAGAATGCTCTTCCTGCCTTACATGTGGAAGTCTACAGAGATGAGTCTGCAGACCTAGTTCTTGGCATAACTTGGCATCCCCGGCATGTGGAACGCTACTAGGCTGTGTATGGCTCCCAGGGCAGCAGATCCTCACAGAGATCTTTTGCGTAACTGTTCACCTTGCAGCAGTCATCCATGGGAGAAACAGGCATGAAACTTCTTAATGAAGAAAATGTTCCTTCAAAAAGAAAGCTGCACATGAGAATGGAAGGAGCAATCTAGGCTTCCTGTTTCTTCTGTCCTGCCTAATATCCCCAAAAAGGAAGATGCTCTTATATCCCTGGCACTATAATACTGAAGGCCAAATGAGCAAAAAGAGCTGCTGCCAGCATCTAAATATCTCAAGGGTGCTCCAAGTTCTTGGGAGAATTGTTAAACAATATGCAGTGGATTGGTGAATCAATATTGACACAGGAGTGTCAATATTGCAGTCTGCTTGACAAATTCATCAGCTGGCTTCTAATCTCTCCTTCTCTTCCCTTTCAAGATCTTGGTGAGATTGGAGGCACGGTGGGCCCCTGCCCGAAAGCGCTTTCCTTCCTCATCTGAAGCTCTCGCCTGGAACTGCCCTTGCTGCAGGGCGTTAGGGAGCCTGTGATCCCTTGCAGACCAAAGCCTATTCAAATTATCCCGTGCGCAGGGAAGATGAAAAGGCAGGAGAAAAATCCTGCTCTCCTTGCCAAGATGCCTGCACCTGTTACACTTACGGCTGCCCCGCAAGAGGCCTCAGTAGGAGCCTGGCTTGAAGCCAGGACAGGCCTTTCTTAATGGAAGGAAAAACCCATACACAATGGCGGCAGTAGTCAGGGCTTTCTCAGCCCATCTGTTTGCTTTGCACCTTGCTGGAAGTGGATTTTGTACAGGCAGAAAGAAAAGCCCGAACCGCTGCAATCTAGGCATCATCTTTGCTTGGGAATGCATTACTAGCTAAGCCTGTTTGCAGAAGGGATTGAAGGCTTGTATGCATGTTCCTTTTGATATATAATCTCTACGCTTTGGGTAAACAGAAACTCCGGTTGTTGGCAGGGGATGGGATGCTGGAAAGGGAGAGGAGTTTGGGCTAAGACATATCCTTGAGCAAAGAAAGTGCAGAGGTATCAAGAGCAGCTTGGATGGCTGCTAGTAGGGTCAAGGAGGCATGCTGTTATATTCAGAACCCCAGAGATGCATCAAACAGGCCCACTGCCCATCTCCAACACAGATTCTGCTATGGAAAAAGACACCCACTTTTTCAAAGCCAGATTTTAAAGTTGCAGGACAAATAACAATTCTGAAAGGGCATGTGTGCATTGCTTCTGTTCTACTGAAACAAAGTCTTGGCTTCTTCAGAAGAAAATGAAGAATTAAGAAAAATCAGGATCTTGTTTTAAAGATATTACTCTGGATTCTGAAACAGGAGGAAATCAGGATCTGGGGCACAGAACAGAACAGAATGGTAGTTGGCCATCTGTTTCCTCGCTGCTGGAGGGTTATATCAACACCTGAAAATCTAATGGAGATAGATGGGAATTAAGGCACTTTTTTGTTTTGTTATTGACTTGCCCTGTTTAAATCTCATTGAACTGTTTTGCTTAGATATAAACTTTTCTGGTATATACCTACTAGACCTCCGGACTCTGTAACCTTGACAAAGGAGATTCCTTTGGCCACCAAATCCCTAAAACATTATGCATGGAAAAAACAGGACTTTTCATTACCAAGAGCTTTGTTGATCCCATGATGCTTTGCAAGAGCCATCAGAAATCCATAGAAAGTTACTCTCTGTACATTGCTCAGAATTTCCTTGAGAACAGTGGCTGGGGGGCAGCTAGGCAAACAAAAGGAACACAAGAAAAACACTTGATATATCAATGTCTGTGAATTACCTTTCTTTAGACATGACTGATCAAACTGAATGAATTGAATCATCTACATCATGAACCCATCTTCCTACAATTTGAGAAATGTATCTTTCTTCAATGAGAGAGAATGGGCTAGTATTTCCATGGGCACTCATGGTTCCTTTTAACTTGAGAGAATCATGGGAAGAGAAGGTCCCAGTGAAAAGCATTTCCCAATTAATTTAAACACCACCTTTCTTCTTCATGTTGAAGGAAATCTAGTTGGCCAGGTAGCAATTAAAACAGGATTTGGGAAACTCTGGTATTTCCCTCTTTACCATTAAAGCCTCCCTCTTTACCATTAAAGACTGCTTTGTATTTTCCTGATAGGTCATTCCATACAAGTTTTCCCCAGTGGGTGAACCTATGCATTAGACAAACTTTTGGAAATCACCCTGTGCTTTTCCCATTTTTCCCTCAGTGGAAAGGCATGGAAAATGGTGGCAATTTAGTGAAAAGTATGCTCTATTCATTTGCAATTGTGAAAAGAGCATCACTTCCAAAAAGTAGCAAACTCTTGCTCGATTGCTCTGCATGTAGGAGAAAATATGACCTCTTTCTTACTGCATTTTCTAAAAAATGTATGCTTCTGTATTCTCTTTTCTCTATGACTTTTCCCAGTATGTACATGTATTGTTTTTCTTTCTGTATGTTTTTGGCATGTTCACATGTATGTGTAAAATAATTATTGCAACGTTTTGTCCCATTTGACGCTGAATGTTTGGAAGAGCCTTGACTCAAAATGAGTGCCACAAGCAAGCTGTTTAGTTGTTTGCTGTGACAGAGAGTCCAAATAGAAAGGAAAAGTCCAACCCTTTACGAGGAGGCTTTTTTATTATTTTTTATTATACAATTTTTTTGGTTATATATAAAATTTCTATATTTACGATAACAGTATACCATCTGGGTACATCTCTATTAAGTACAGATAATACTTATACACACAATAGTTATGACTATTATTCTCAATACCTATTCACCATCATCTTCACTTATCCTTATTAAAATTTTTGTATTTAATTAAGCCCTCTGTTCAATTTATCTATAACCAGTTAATAATATCAGACATTATAGACATCATATAAACTTCACATTTACTGTATAACCATTTGCCTCCAAATAATCATAAGGTTTACTTATCTTAATTATTCAATGTTCATTATTCAATTACACAAATTACTTCATCTTTGTTTACATATCCAGATTTCTAACTTCTGCTGCTATTTTCTAACCATTAATAGAATAGTTCCCAAATTAAAAAAAAAACTGAGTCTGTTTCTTACCATCCAGACCTACACAGCCTCTAGATGCCAGGGTAAAACATCAACAGCATCACTAGGGCAGCAAGATAAACAACTGAGTATCATCAGCAAACTGTCGATACTGAATTTTGAACTAACAGATGACCTCACTCAACAATCCTATGAAAATATAAATAGAAGGGGGAAGAACATTGAGCCTTGAGGCATTCCTTACATGAAGGGCCTCGGATTGATCTCTTTGGCCTTGTTAACATGGGTTGGAACCCACCAAAGAGAAAGAAGAATCACTGTCACTCCAACTCCCAATCCTGTCAGTCAGTCCAGAAGGATATCATAATGAATGGCTTTGGAAGCTGACATAAGATTAAGGAGAGCCAGGATGGATCCACCATCTCATCCCAGTTCTGCCAATGGTCATCAGCAAATATGATCAATGTTGCCCCCATTCTGAAGCCTGGCTGAAATGAATCTGGATAATATCTAGTTTCATTAGGATCCTCTGAAGCTGTTGTCTGACCTTCTAACAAGGTTCCCTAAAATGGGATGTTGGAGAATGGATAAAAAATGTTCAGAATTGTTGGAACCAGTCATGGCTTCTTCAGGCAGGGGCACACAAAGGCCAGAAGTATTACTGATTTCCTCAGAGAAGCTGACATCACCACATAGATTTAGCCACATCACCTCCTGAGTAGCCTTGACAACCCAGGAAAGACTTAAATCTAATAGATAGGTGATTGGCTCTAAGTCTAAAGGATTCTGCAAACTTCATCCAAAGTCACAGGCACAAGCTGTTCCAGATAAATCCTGAAGATTATGCCACAGGTACCTTAACCAACAGAGAGTTTAACTCTGAGAAAACTTGCATATTTTATCTACCAGATAAGTAGACTATTCTGTACATTGATCCTGAGGGAATTTCTGGGACTCATCCTCCCCCTTAGCAAGGAATAACTGGCTGGCTTTTAATAAATGAAATAAAGCAGGGAAATAGCTCCGTTTCTCCACTCTTAACACCTTTGTGTAACCCCAAATATTCCCACGTTCAGTCAGATTCACTTTTTGTCTTCCTTCCGTGGTGCTCAAAGCAATTAATATGGCACTTCTCATTCTGGAATTCAGAACCAAGAAACATCCTAGGATTGGTATCCTGGGCGAAATCATAGAGGACCATACAGTTGAAGGCTTCCCCACCCATCTCAGACTGTGACTAAAACCTCAGCCAAACTACCCATCAGATCTTTGAGAGAAAGCCCAAGCTTCCTCTGGAACCCTCTGGAATCCACAAGACATTTGGGGGTGATTCATTTTAATAAGCCATCATCTGTAGAGAGAGACACTGGAAATATCCGAAATGGAAGGGTTGAGGGACACCTTGCTCCAAGAGCTGCTGAAAGGAAGCCGTGTGAGGGGGTTGATTCACTGAACTTGCCCTACTTGCCCAGAACCTAGAATTTTGTTTGTCTGAAACCTAAAACACTCAATGTGATTTGGGTTTTAGTTGTGCCAAAACCAACTTGAAGCAGTTTTGCAGAACCTTTGGAGTGTGGTAGTCTCTCCACAGAAAGTGCATAGCTCAAGTCTGAGATTAATCTACAAGGAGGTAGATCACAATTGAGGTTTAGAGGGCCAGGAATTTCCAGTTCCTCCAAAAACAGGTTGCATCTCTCTCCTACTGTATATAGCAGGAACCCCACCCCCCAAAAAGAGAGAGAGAGAGAGAGAGAGTATGGGGCTGGCCTTGATTCTATTGAGCTCCATTATTGGATTTCTTGCATGACTTCTAACAACAATATCCAAAGAAGATTCCCTATAGCTGCCACTTTGTAAATGAGGTCAAAGCAGGAGGGACATTGCCCTGCCTCCATCTTCCCTCCGATTATATTGAGACGCGATCGCCTCTTGCTGCCCTTAGAAGTGGTAACCTTTCAAGTATCGCTGAACTGCGATTCCCAGTCGTCTTGGGCTGGCTGTTTCGGACACGAACCTTCATTTGTTGATCTCTCATACAAACCCTCGGGGAGGCTGGAAAACAGAGGTTTTGAGGCGGGCTCTCTCTAGAGGAGAAAAAATAGCTCCTATTAAGGACTCACTCTTTTCACCTGGTAGCATTAGCCTTGACGGGTGAGCTAAAACACAATATGTCTATGCTGACCTTTCCTTTCCGTAGCTCTGGCTACGGTGGGTAAAGTTACCCACCACTTCTCATCCTCATATATTGCAGAGGGCACCTGGCTGTCATGAAACAAGCTCGTCTCCTGCCCAGAGGGAGTGATCTGTCTTCTCCGAGGGCGGTGATCCCTCTCTTGCAGTTACTGCAGTGCGTGTGATGCCGTCCCTACAAAGCACCTTAGGGATCTGGTACTGAGAGAGGACTTGCTTTATAGCACTGAAGGGTATGCAGCAGGATTTTATGTCGGCCTCAGGGGCTTAGATACAGTTCTAATCTGGAAAAAGTTGGGAAATGCGAAGGTGCGTAATATGCATGTGTGGGGAGGATATAAATTGCCCCTGATTAAAATATGAAGAAAGAGGATTATGCACACACACACACACACACACATCCAAACCTTCTAGTGGGAAAATTTCCCATAAGCTGAAGATTGCTTGGGTACAAGGGGGAATACCTCACACTCCTTGAATTTCTGCTGCATCTGAGGGCTGCCTCATTGCTCTGGCTGGTTTCATCCTTCCTCCTCCAGTCCGAGGTGCCTTTGAAACTCTCAAGCCTTAGGAATTCCTTGCCTTGCTCTCCTGGATCCTTCTAGATAGGTTTCATGGTGGAGGATTGCAATAAGGAGTTCAAAATGAATCCAATCATCACCTCTGCTTGAAACTTGATTTTATAGTCCATTACCTTGTTGCATTTAATTATTATAATCTTTTCCAATGGGTAGGAAGGGGAAAGCCTGTCTTTAATTTTGTTTACAAATTTTAGATTTTTTTCTGATGATCACAGGGTCTTGCATTACGTATGTGTGCCAATTTGTCATGACATCCAAAGTCACTTAAGACTGCCTTGGCACCGAGAAAAGAGAGTATCAAAGTACAAATTTGCCATTTGGCAGCCCTGGAGGATTTTAGATTGAACCTAGCCCTTTTCAGGTATTCTAGACTATGCAGAATGTCTGAATACCGTACACAAACTCGGGATTGCACAATGTTGCACAGGAATTCAGCTGCCAAACTAGAAAGCCCTCCTGGTTTTGAATTGCCAGCTTAACAGCTTTTGCCCAGTCAGAACAGATGGGCAGCTGTCTTCTTCAGAAAATTAACCAGATCTTCTGCAGTAAAAAAAAAAAAAAAGCATAAAAACTCAACGGGAACAAAGCTCTGTTGATTCCAAGCAAGTCAACACAAATCTCATTCACTCTTCATTCATACTTAATCCCCAATACTGCTTGGCTGAGCCCTAGGACAGATCCAGGAAATAATGGTTGCACAGCGAGATGGAGAGTTTGGGACAAAGGCATCTTCCCACAAGCCTTTTCAATACGCATTACAATTTAGCGCGTCTTGGGTTGCACAATCTCTGTAGGGGAAGGAGTGGCAGAACCCAGGGGGCAGAGTCAAAAGAGGAATCACCCTTGAGTCGCTACATTTCCACAAGCAGTCCAAGTCCAACCCCTCTTGAATCCCGCTAATCTTTATCAAATGACAAAACAGTGCTGACCATTCGTTGACTAGATTCTTCTGCAATAAATCACCTTAACTGGAACTTAATGGGCGGTTCAAGTCTTTTGTGCTCACAGCTGTTTGCACATTGCTTAAAGTTGATGCAAAAACCAGCACACATCAAACCATTAACAACCTCCTCTTTGTTCTCAGACAGAAGGCTCCTTTAATCATTTTTTAATAATAGTTGTTCATATCTCATACATCAGCTCTCTCCTCATTGGCTACGTGCAATCACTATGCTGTTAGTCTCCATCAAGGTAACATGGAGTTACGTCAGCCTAGTTTATCACACGTAATTTTGTCCTGATGTTGTTTGACTCTCCACATTGAATAGAGAAGCAGCCTTTCTGCATAGAACTGTGATAATGCGAGCTTCCCAATCTTGTGGTCACATCCCCAAATACATCTGCGCATGCTAAACCCATGGATGCATCGTCTCGGTCCACCAAGTTGTTCTATTTCTGAGGCTGAATAAATTAGGGATCATCCAGGATCCTACTCACTAATTCTATTTTGCTGCTGTTACGTAAAAGAGTTAAAAGGGGAAATAACCAAGCCTCCATTCCGTGATAATGACCCACAGCATTGTTACGAGTAACAACGTCAACTTTTTACCTAGTGCCTGTTCACTCTTTCTCTTTCCTTGATTTTGCCTGCCTTTGGCCTCATTTTGCCAGTTGCAGCATAGTTTTAAAAAACACCCAACAAACGTTCTGACTTATAGTATCTTTCTTGCTTTGCTCTGCTTCGCTTTATGGCTGGATTGTTTCTTAAGATGGTGCAAAGTTTCGTGTGTGGTCCTTTGATTCTAGAGTTGACCCCTTTCTTTTCAACTTTCCATTCACTGATGTGAATCACCCACACGCTTTATATTTTGTAGACATAGGTGTGGAAATACTTTGTTCCATCTACTTCTAAAATACTTTTTCTCGCAGTAGATGGCACTGTTGGTTAAACTGATTAATTTTTAAATGTTCTATGAAAAGCTTGGGTAATATGTAGTCTGCTAGAATTTTAGGGAGAGAACAGCCCAATCTTGCATTGGCTTGACTACAGCGGAGACTCAATTAGAAAGGATTTGAACGGGAAAACAAAAACTTTATCTCTTGTGATAGAGAGAAACTCCTGTATGCCTAATGTTCCCTTAAAATTTAGTAAAATTCTGTGCATGTATCTATCTTATTTACATCCATTTTATTTGTGAAAGAGATTACTTTTCCTCTCAAGGTTTATTGCCCTTTTGCCAAGATTATAAGAAATGCTGCATTGATTGCTGAATGACAACAAACTACAGGTAGTCCTCGACTTACAACAGTTTGTTTAGTGACCATTCAGTTACAACGGCACTGACAAATGTGACTTATGGCCATTTTCATAGTTATGACCTTTGCAGCATCTCCATGATGATGAGATCAAAATTGAGACGCTCGCCAACGGGTTCATATTTATGACCACTGCAGTGTTCCAGGGTCACATGATCCCTTTTTGTAAACTTTTGACAAGCAAAGTTAATGGGGAAGCCAGATTCACTTAACAACCAGGTTACTAACTTATCAACTGCAGTGATTCACTTAACAACTGTGGCAAGAAATGTTGTAAAACGGGGCAAAACTCACTTAACAAATATCTCACTTAACAACAGAAATTTTGGGCTCAGTTCTGGTCATAAGTTGAGGACTACCTGTATTAATAAGACCCATCAGCCCTGCAGCTGGGTGGAGGGTATAGTTATCTTTTTCTTTTGATGTTTGTCTCCAAATCTATGTCCTCATATTATGGTTTATTGAATAGTCAAGCCAAATGATTCAAAAGGATTTGACATTTTTATCACCATATCGAGTCCTTCCCAAAGACTTTGGATAGGTAGATGCTGTTGTTTGATGGCGTTAAAAATATAATTGCGGGATGTAAGTTGTTCCAAGTAAAGATGCCTTTTGCAATTGACGGATGACGATTTGGTCAATGCTAATGGTGCTCTGAAGTGGAGCTTCAGAGGTTTTGGGATTGCACCCAAGGGGCCTATTACTCTATTACACATATAAAACAATGTGAAATCACAGCTGCCAGCTCCTCATACGTATCGAGTTTATCACAATAAGGATGCCTTAACGTGTTGGCTTAGGATATGCGCAGGTTCAAACAGTGTGGCCTTTTGTAATTGACAGATAGATATTTTGTCAATGCGCAGATTTTTCTAAGTGGCATCCAAGATTTTTTGGGCTATGGCTCCCAGTATGTCAATGACCACTGGGACCACCAAGGTCAGTTTATGTATTCATGTAAGTTCCAATATTTAATTTACCTCAGGGCTTGTGTTTAGCTGTCTTTTACATAATCAGCCAAAGTATGCTTTTACTTCTTTGACAGTTTGTTGGATCTTAAGTAAACCTCTGCCTCCATTTCTGCAGGGCAGGTATAATCTATCCATCTTATTATTACAATTATCCCACTTATTTTATACATAACTGAAGGAGGTGACCGTTGCTTCTTCCTGCTTCCTATTTCCCCACAGCTGCAACCCTGTGAGGTGGTTGGGCTGCGACAGTGTGTCTGGCCACGAGTTATCCAGTGGCTTTCATGCCCAAGGAAGGACCCAGAACTTACAAATGATTGTGAGACTGTCCAGACTGTCCAAAACATAATCTTCATTCTGCTCACATCAGACAACACAAACTTTCTTTCAAAGGATGACTGTGGTAGTCTGGAGTTGCAGAAGGGAGGGGTTCCCTCCCCGGGGGGGGGGGTGCAGCAAGGAAACAGTGAAGCTTGGAATGTCTGGTGGGCAGGAAGAGAGCAAGACTGGACCCTCCCTAGCAATTCACAGAGTCCATCTATAGTTATTGCAGATAATTGCTTTAGCCTGGCAAGATTCTATCTATAGGTGAGTAACAATAAAGAAACTATTCAGAAGTAATTGTGTCATTCCTGATTTTTTGGGCTTGACAATGACCCAGAGTATCACACAGTTGGTGTGTGCATGTAT
>JANHFL010003564.1:29575-48061 GCA_032468155.1 Oxyrhabdium leporinum | reverse complement strand
AGGCAAATTGCTGGGAGGCAGAGGCAGATATTTTTTTTCTTGTTTTCCTCCCCAAAAGCTAGGTGTGTCTTATACTTTGGAGCGTCTTATACTCTGAAAAATATGGTACTTGCTAATTTAGTTGCTATTTGACATGAAAATCACACAAAGGTTAACAAAGCTATCTCAAAGGGTCTTTTGGGTAGCCTATAGATTCTATTCTTTGGACTCGGGTTTCAATTATGAAGAATCTTCATTGTGTGAAGAAGCATAAAAGACAAGGCCACCCAATCAGAATACACACACACACACACACACACACACACACACACACACTTCCATAGTTATAGAAATAAATATACAATTTAGATATTTGGCATTGTTAGAGGTTTCAGGACAGGTGGGTTACGCAGGCTCTAGTGAGCAGCCCAGTGTTTTTCCATGCAACTTCAAATTATGAGCAAAGAAACTGGCTGAAAGCATTCTCCATCAGGTTCCAAAATTTTCCTGTTATTTACTCCCAGAATCTATATAAACAAGTTTTTTTTAACCATCCTGATCAGTTATGCAAAGATGTAGATTTCAGTCTGAGTGTTTTGCATTCATGCATATTGGTGGGTGATCTGAAAAAAATGTTGAATTTGGATAACCACAGAAATGGTATCCAAAGGTATTAGTGTGCAAAACTTTGCATGCATGATTGGAGCCTGCAAAAGTATATATACTGAAACTGATAGGTGACATTTTAATGTGAATTTGAAGGTTTGGAACTCTCGAAAGATGAAACATATCATAAATTAATGCTGTTTATTTTCCTTTCTCTGTTAGTTTGAACTCCAGAATAGCTTAATCTCCCTCATACAGATGACACAATTGTAGAGAGAAAGATGACTTGAGGAAAGGGTTATTAATTGCCATGCAATTGAACCTTGTTTCGAGAGAGAAATAACAGAGAAACTTGTCTTAGGAGTAGCAGTGAAATTTAGCACAATGCCCTCTCTGACATGATAATAAACATTTGCATGCAATCATCATTACTACATTTTATTCTCAAATGAAAAACATTGATAATAACTGCCCCTTGCTTTCATTTAGTTCTCAACAGGAACAAAACTGTACCTCAGAATAAAACAGCAGAGCCTGTTCCGAATATTTGGAATTTCCTATACAAGCCTAAGTACCTGTCAGCTGGCTTAGCAAGACAAAATTCTATGTTTTGTCCTAATACTGTACATCACAAAAGTTATTTGCTTCTTCCATTTCATTTTTTTCTTGCTTATTCATAAATTACTCAACCAAGGATTCTAAAGTAGCAAATAAAGCAAATGAATTTTAGAGATAATAGGTTTTATAAATTTAGTTGACTAGACTGGATCAGTTTAATAGGTTTTATTATAATTTTATACACTATTTTAAATTAACTACTTTGTCATTTATTATATGTCCATGGATATTTGCTGTCCTCTCCTTGTCTCTCTCTCTATGTCTCTCTTATATTGGTTATTGACTATAATTTTCAATATTGGAATTTCCTATATGCAATAGTCTTTTCTGAACAATGTGCAAAAGTCACATGGAGTTTATTTTACGTGTAGAAACTGTCTAATATGTAACTGTAACTCAAGGTGTTGGGTAGCTGTCAACAGCTTTCAAGCTTTTCTGTATGCTGATTGATGCAAACAAATCTTGTAAACACATTTCAGGAAGATTTGCTCTACCAGGAACAAGGTAATATAGCCTGGGGATACCCCTGAGATGCCTTCAAGGTTTTCTAACTTTAGTCACTGGTGGAAAAATGGTGATAAAACTTGACAGCTTTGCTTCCAACATCTCTCCATGTAAGCAGGCTCTCCAATCTCCAATATCCCTTAGATTTACCAGAGAGATCCCAAAAGGGATGAACCAAATAAGAATCCAATCTACACTCAAGACCCTAGTACTGAGGAGCCTGATGGAATCAGCATATATAGGAATGCTTAGGAATAGGGTATGCTTACAAAAACACACTTCCCAACTATGGCGTAGAATCTGAAATATTTTAACAGAGCTCTGATATTTAATGAGACAGAACTCCTTATTGACAAAGCTACATTGTATTAGTTTAGAATGGTTTATCAACATTTTTCACCTCGTCTTCAGTTTACATACATGCATTATTCCAGTCTAAAGCATCCTTATGTTACCTATGTAGAATTAGCATCCTTGAATTCATGCATACATCACAGAGGTTGTAAAGTTGGCCCGGTCCTTACAGGAATTAACACCGCATGGGAAGGGCCAGGTAAGCTTGTTTAATCATATCATAATGATTTTATCTCAGGAGCAGTGGCGCTGTCCTTCATTACTAATCTCAGTTTAAAGTCTGACATAACTTGGAGACCTTGTTCTCTGACTTACTATTAAAAGCACTCAGGTTGGTAATACCAGCAAAGCCTGTTCAATTACCATTCCACTCTTATAATGTTTTCACTTAAGTAATTCTGTTGGGGTAGACCTACACACATAGCTGCTTTTTGCGTTTGGTCTTTGGTATATATTTTCATCTATGCTGTTATCAGTTATTTTTAACGGTATTTTTTATTGCAATTACTTATTAAGACTTGCCCTAAAAGGCACGGAGGGGAATATAATAATTAAAGTTACTCATAAGCACGACCTGATCCAGCATGAAAAATGCGCGAAAGAATCGTCAGATTTACCAAACAAAGGTTGACATACGGATTTCGGACAGCACAGTTCTTCTTATAGAGCAAAACTGTCTGACCAAGGTTGTTCCCAGTACTCTGCTAACTGATCTGTCTGATTACATTAATCACAAATGTAATAAAGTGGGATAGACTTGCCTGAGTAGTAAAACTGGATCTGGAAGGCAAACAGGAAGTCTGAAAAAGACATCAAACAGTCCACAGCATCATCCATTAAAACAATCCTGGAATCAAGAAGGAGAGAGCTCAGCAACAGCCAATGTGAGGTACAGCAGAGATACAGGGCATTGGAAGTGAAGCAGAAATGTTCAGGACTGATGAAAGGAGTCACATTTTGTTCTGTATCTCTCCAAATCAGTCCCAGAATCTGTTGTATTAAGCTCACCAAGTTTCTTCTTCACGCTTCAAGACAATCAAATGATGCTTTTGTTATTATGGCATTGTTGTTACTATTCTTTAACCATATTATTCCTAGAAAGTACCACTAAAGACTGATGGAAACAGCATATTTATTTATTTGTTTGTTTAATTAATTGATTTAACCAACTAGCATTTTCAATTGATAGCCAGTGCTGTAACTTCCAGAAGAGAGGGATTCTACCATAGCAATTCCAGCCCCCCCCCAACAGTCTTGTTCCCCATATTCTCTACCGTTTGCAAGTCCCAAGTCCTCTTCAAAGACAGCCCTTCATATGGTGCATTGCAATAGTCCACGTGGTCTGGAATTTCATGCTCAACTGAGTTTCACTGGCATTTTTATGACATCTCATCCCACACTAACAGATGACGTCTACCAGCGGTTTTATATGTATGTTAAATAAGACGAGCGAGTGAACCGAATCCTGTAGCATCCCATAGTGGAGAACCAAGAGCTTGCCCATCCCACTCAACCTCCATAACAACCAACTGGAAGCACCCACAAGTAGGAATGGAACCATTGCAAGATGGTGCATTGTACTCTCAGACATTCAGGTGACCCAGAAAGATGCAATGATCGATAGCATTAAATGTTGCCAAGATGTCCTATAGAATAAGGAGGGTTCACTCCCCTCATCCATGTTCAAATGCAGCAGAGTGATCAGTGCTGTTTCTGCCTTACTGATTCTTGAAGTCTAACCCCCTACAAGTCTTCTCTCTTACCCAGACAAATCCTAGTCTACACCCAACATTGTGTGAAAAAGTCACCTACATTATTTTTCTCTTCTCCTCCTTTCTGCTACAGCTCAAGACGTGCTCCCCAAATCTGCCCTGTATGATTCCCAAATACTGCAGATATTTACCATACACTAAATAAATAAATAAATCTGCAGCTACTCATCAACTTTCTCCAACACACTTCATTATGCATTCCTAAAATGAAAGTCATTCAAAAAAGCAATCTAAAGTGTTGAAAACTAGATTATCAAGAAGACTACAGTTATACTTATGAGCAGAGAATAACAATCTGTATTTTCTATTGCTTGTGGGTTACTCTAATAAAATAACTTCATTTAAAAGTGAACTAAATCCTGAAGAGACAGATGAGAAAATACATGTTTTTTTGCTTTTGGAAAAGAAGCAATAGTCTAATATAAAGGGTAAAACTAAAATAAGGTTACAACCACAAATATCTCCTCTGTGCTGTTTTAAGCTTGGATGAACCCAGTTAATGCTAATAGGAAGAGCAAAACTTTACTGTCTTAATTTATATTGCTATTCCAATAGCGTTAAATCTACAAAACCTTTAAAAAGGAAAGCCTGGGATACTCTTACAAAAACTTCACAGACCAGTTGGATGATAAAGCAGCAATTATGGGGAGGAAGAAATTACTATGCCATTAATTTGCCAGCATTGTTTGGATAGGTCAAAAGAAGCATACAGAATATGTCAATGCCACAGAAAGAAAGGCATTACTTAGTTAACATGTTAACTGTTTGGGTTGTCCAGTTGTTCATCTTACTTTCTTAAACTCCTTGACCCAAACCCACCTTTTTCCAAGATTTAGTCTCTGAATTGATACTGTAATGTTGCAATGTAACCAAGTTTTAGGTATACTAACTAAATAGCTTGTCTAATCTTTCTTTCTTTCCTATGTTCACCTGCCCAGCTGTTCCTTAGGTTCCCCCCCCCCCGCTAATCATTGAGTTAGCTATGCAACTCTGAATGAGCTACACCATAATGCTGTGATAAATAATACTCAAAACATGCATGCTCCTAGTGTTCATTACTCACATGACACAATTGTATATCATTAATAGATATACACTGTGTATTTCAGTCTCAGATGTCTCTTAAAAACAAAAAATAATATATCTTTTTGTATTAAAAACTGTTTCTAGAATATAAATCATAGAACCAATGATATAAATGAAGGCTCTTGTGCTTTTAGAATACACATTTTTCTTCTGATTCTTCAAACAATATGTTTAAAAGATGTTGTTATAATTTTCTGCAAAGTAAACCTAATGTATTTTTACGACATTGCACTGTATTCAGATTCCCTTCATAAGAATCTTGATTTTAAATTTGAATGATATGCTGGGGTTTCCTCAAGTATTTGCAGACTATTATCCTATAATATGTAATATTGGGGTCCCCTCACATGAGCCTCTAAGGGCAAAATGATTGGCTGTTTTCCTGTAACTGCAGTTCTTCAAATGGATCTGTGCATGACCCTTCATTTAGGAACATTTTAAAGCTGAGCTTTGTAATGGGACTTCATCCACACCAGCATATGGCTTCACCAAGTAATGCAAAGTACTTGGAACCAACACAGTGACTTGAAAGGAGTAAAATATGAAGTTATTCAAGAAGGACTTGAAAAACGACAATTATAAATAAACAATTTATAATTCTTTGTAATTTCTAAGCATTCCATACATGTATAACAGTATGTTCAGAAACTGACAAATTTACATCCTTGCCACCTGGACATTCCTCACTTATTAAGAGAGCAGCCTTCTTGCCAAATATTGAAAAAGTCCCCACCTAAACTAGCTGGGAAATAAGATCCTAAAACAATACCAACCCAGTTGCTGAGTTTTCGGTACCTTTTTATATTTTCTTTCAATAAATCTTGTTAAAAGAAACTCTGGGAGAATCTTGATTTTAGTTAAAGTGGGCTTGACAATACAGAATACTGCAGTTTACATACAGCACAAGGCTAACAAACATCTAGACAATGAAGCATCTGCTGCGTATCATCTGAGAGAAGGAAGTCAGAAGAATTATGACCTGAACCAGATGGAAATCGGTCACTGCCTTTGGCAGGAAACAGGCATCTGCTAAGAAGTTTGTCTCTAATGTGGATGACATTAAATCAGTGTGAAAAGTACAAGGGTTCACTGATGTGACATAAAGAATTAACTGTTGAAAGAAGAAACACTTAAACAGTAAACAACATTAAAACAATAGTTGTCATGATTTCAACTATTAGAAAGTTGAATTAGTTTAGAACTCAAATGAGGGTAACATAATCAAAATCCAAGAATGAATTTTACCTCTGAACCAGAGATATAGGTTGTCTAAAGCTCAACCAAAAAGCTGTGGAAAATTTCTGAGCAGGAAAATGAAAAGCAGAAATTGTTATAATGTACGCTGAAAGAAGATAAACTCTATGTTTTAGAAACAATAAAAGTTGTAGAAGGACATAACTAGAGTAGTTGAATGGCTTTCCATGGAAAGGTAAGGTAACCATTTGAAAAATTAAGATAATCTTACAAGAACAGTTGCAAGCTTCCTAAAGGCATCCGTTTTCCTTGTGTATCAGGTATTACATAACTAAGAAGTGAGACTCTAGGCAATTAGATATAGGATCTGAATACCATCTCTCAACAGGAAGTCATTGTGAAGGGAGAGAGGGTGAAAACATTTGTTTGCCATCTGAAGGAAACTGGTGAACCAGATGTCATAAAGATGCACTGACAATAGTTGGCAATAGTTTGGTGAGCCAAAAAGTAAGGATGGGAAGCACAAAAGTGAACTCCCATTTACAATTTTGTGAAAAAATTATTTTCATCTTCCACGATTTTCTGAGTTTTATATATCTGCAAAGAATATTGTCAGATTTGCATACAGACCTACTGATATATAAAGATCAAAATTTAGTGCTTATTTTACTTATTTATTTCATAACCATTAAACATATGATGAGCCAGTGTAAAAAAAAGTTACTCCTGCCTTCAGTTCAATATTTAAGATGGATGTGGCTCAGCTGTTGCCCAGCGTAAATCTCATACACTTTGGCCCCTCATCCCAGAGAAGTTGCTATGGTACAGATACTATATCCATATCATGCCTCACTTAAAAGAGCAACTGAAGACTGTATTGGTGCTTATTAGCCTGGATAACATTACAAAACCATCTCTGAGGCGCCACTGGCTTATAGCTGCAGCCGTGGTCCCAAAATATATAGGCTAACCATGAATCTCCCCAAGAGTTATAATTTTGTCAAAACTCTCCAAGACACCATCATAAAATCATGCAAGACATCACGAACTAGCAGGGGGTAGAAATTGGATTTCATATAGTCAACTTAAGACCCTTCGTTTAATGACAATTCATAATTACGATTGCGCTGAAAACAGTGACGACCAGTCCTTGCACTTATGACCATCGCAGCATCAATGTGGTCACAATTTGGGCACTTGCCAACTGGTATGTATTAACAATGGTTGCAGCATCCCAGAGTCATGCGATCACCATTTCCAGGGCCTTCTGACAAGCAAAGTCAATAAGGGAAGACAGATGGGTCAATAATCTTGTCCTGATGGGTTTGTTCTCCTATGTTGTGCCATGTGTTTATGGCCATCAGGACAAGATTCAGCAGTCCATCAGCATTTAAAAGACAAAGGCCACTCTTTTGAAGACAGCAAAGTCCACATTTTGGACAGAGAGGACCGCTGGTTTTAAAGAGGGGTCAAAATTGAACAGCTCTCCCTCAACAGAGGGGGAGGGATACAACATCATCTATCTCCAGTCTATAACACAGTCCTTTCAGCAGTTCCAAGAAGGTTCCACACCCATTTGCACTACTCAGGTGACCCTGATGACACAAATAAACCTCCAGGTGGCCTTAACAACTGGCTAAAATAATGCAAATGACTAGCTGTCTGCAAGGAGTATAAATCCTTCAATTCCTCACCATCCAGTCAGAGCTGAAGAAGCTTCTTGAATGAGAAGTGGAACATCTTCAAAGAAAAACAAAAAAAGTCCAGTTGCCTCCTGAAAAAAGCACATTTGGGATTCACTAAGTTCACACAAAAACCTAAATCTTAGAGAAAAGAGGAAATGAGACAGGTGGCTGAATTAAGATTCGAAAGGACGAACCGTATGAGAAACTTAGATATACTGAAAAATTTTGATCCAATGAAGTTATATAATTACTGTCATGTACTTGGTACTTGATTTGAACATAATTTGTATTAAGAACTTTGATTACAATAATAAATATTAATACAAATTAAACTTACAGAAAGAGAAGAAAACAGAAAAAAAATTACAAAAGCGCAGAAAGAGCATAAGAAAGACAAAGAAACATATAAAGATGTGACTTCTGACCATCATCACTACAAATATAAATAAATTTACTAACTCTTCACCCCCCTATGAAATTACAAACAGATATCTCTTCATCCCATATCCCATCCCATTTCTACAGGTAAATCCATAAATCCTAATCCTGGTGTCATCTACCTTTTTTTTTTTAAAAAAAGTCTTATTTAACTAATAGGTCACAATAGGCATGAAAAAGTATATTTGCCTAAATAAACAGTTCTGATGTTCTCATGGCCAAAATATAATCAATGTCTGTGATTATTGTTAGAATGAATCCTAAGTTTCACAAAGATCCTTGCTTTATTGAGCATGATTTGGAATTACAGTATCTTTAAACTCCTGAGAATCTTCATTGACTTTGGACTAGAAAAGTTAATAGAAGTAGCTTGAGAAAACTAAGTGGAGGCGGGGAGGTGGAAGAGCTACAGGACATAACTGCAGGAGAAGGTATTTCCGCCCTGCCACTCAGAGCAGCTCAGTTCAGTGAGGCAGATTCAAGCATGCAGAGCAGCTTGAATTAATTACGGTGAAGAAGAAAGGATAAGGCTAAGAGGGTCCCCAGGAGAAAAGCTACTATTTAATACAAAACCCTTTGAAGATGTCAAACTGCTTCTGTTTTATTTATTATGTCCCAGAAGCCTCCTCCTGGTGCTGTCTGCTAGCAGCTCCAGTACTTATTCTCATTACTAACCACATTACAGAGGTGGTCAACGGCCACAGCAAGGAGATGGTTTGGAAGCTGGCAGAGCATCTTCCTTCTCCCAGGCAATAAAATATAGTCATTGGCATCTTCAAGCCCTGGAAATGCTAAAAGCTCTTGGCTGAATTATGTATCACATTTTTTACCTTTAGACAGCTCCTAATAAAGCAAGAAGCATCAATGGGAGACATGAATGTTTTTTCTATTTCTAGGATAATGGAATGGCAAAGAACATAGAATGCACAGAGAACTTTTCTGTATTTCTATATATTAACCTCAATGATAAATTGTCAGGTTTTGACAATGGAATAGGTATAAATCTACTCTACCTCACAATTCTAAAGAGCTGTAAAATATTAATGGAGAAGTAAAATTTGGTGCAATTAAGTGACAACAAATTAAGTTATACAAGAAAATTATTCTATCCTGAAAAAGTACAATATTCAGTTGGAAACTTCCCCAAGAGTTTATGATCTAATTGCTAAAGAGGATTTGTTGAGGATTGTTATTTGTAGAAGGAATGGCAGAACTCAGGCATGGAGTAAAAAGAGGGATCAGCCTAGAATAGTTAGCCACAAGCGAATTAAGTCCTTAGCAAACACCTAACCAGTTTTGATCAATAGTTGAGAAGATTCCTGTGCACAGGCTTTTAGCAATAAATCAGATTAATTGAACCCTCACATATGAACCTGATCTTTCATGCCTGACATATTTTCTCAAATGACTGTATAAGTGGAGTAACAATGGAGTACTGCACTGCCTTGTTTATGGATCTCCTAAATTACTGTGCTGAGGGAAAATCTTAGCACAGTGGCTCAACAAAAAATTATGATCCTAATTTAGAGCAAAATCCTCCTGAAGAGGAAAGAGAACATATGAGCAATTCAATATAGGGGTGTCTCGGGTAGTAAAAAAGTAAATCCTTAGCATATTTTAATAATTCATTTCATAAAAAGAATGAAAATTAAAATTTTCATTTCATCTTTAGGTGGACCCAATGATATATATAATTAAGCATGATTGTTTAACCAGCTTGTTCTCTTACAGTAGTAAAACCTAGTTTGTATTTTGTTATCTTCTGTACTGCAATCCTACACACTGAATGCTTTTGTATTGTATTCCCATGGTCAATTAAGCCACCATAGTTACTCTACCAAAAAAGAATGGATATTTTTGGTAAGATTTAATCTTTATAAACTCATGCCAAGCAATGCATTTTTTCCTTATTCTCACAAACCAACAATTTAATAATTTCCTCCAGCATTTTGACAAGTATCAATAGAAACCCAATAGCTCTTTATTCCCAGACCCTGAAATCTGTATGGGACAGGTAAAGGAACATAGATGTAACCATGTTATTGAAGCTTTAAGTGTGTGCAATGTATATTAAGAAGGGACAGAGCTTTGATTACAGTCACAGGCACCTTATTTTTTTGACATACTCCTCCTGTGGGTACCTGTGCTCAAATCCTCTTTTTGAAATTAGGACAGTGACTGGCCCAAAGTCACCCAGCTGGATTTCATTCCTATGGCAGGCCTAGAACTCAGAGTCTCCTAGTTTCTAAACTAGTACCTTCATCACCACACCAAACTGGCTCTCATGTGTTCATGTGCAACTAAAATGCAATCCCTCTCCCCCCCTCTTCAGTATTTTCAACCTTAAGGGACTTTGTCCCAAAGTTTCCACAGCCTTTATCCCTTTAATCAGTTCTTCTGTACTGACTAGGATTAGATCTATGATGAACAATATCAAATGTGGAACAAAATTTATGGTTCAGAATTTCACTTTCATAAACCTCTATTAAATCATAGTCCACTTCTCCATTAGTAAGCTACTGAAGTAAATGAACACTTAGAGATGAAAAAGCGTGCTATTCTACTTTGCTGTTGTCTTTCCTCTTTTTCCTCTTATTCAATCTTTTTTTCTTATTGTTTGTTATTAAAACATAGCAACAGATCCTAGAAGAGCTAGCTGCATTACAGAATCATCTCAGTCTGCAGTTTCAAGGATACCAAAAAATATGGTGACTTATAAACTATGTCTATAAAAATCATAGTCCCTGATGGGTTGTGGTTTCTAGTATATGCTGCCACTGAATTTATAACCCCTCAAAAAACAACAAAAATCCTGTCAGAGGATTTCAAAAAAAGAAGCATATGATGAACACAGTATGCATACAAAGAAGAAATTGCTTGAAAAAATGATTCCTCAAATTAATCTTTTTTCCAGCTGGTGAAATTTATGGGTCATCAGTCAAGATGAAATAGAACCTTTGATAGAAAAGTAGACAAGCACATAAGAATATCAAATGGTACAGATGAAGAAAACCAGGGCAAGACATCTTCAGACTAAGGCAATATCAAAGAACTTATTTTACTAGCATAGTTGACAAAAGCAAAGCTCTCAACCTGGGAAGAGTAAAGGCAGTGATATCATCCCCACCTGAGTCTGGGTGCCTCAGAGACACAGATCTCAGTTTTCTCTCACACCTGGCATTTCAAAATCTTTAAATCCCCTGTCTCCAAGTAAGCACACCCACACAAGCATAGAAACAGAAAGGCTGCCCCCTCAACAAAGCTTAATATTTAGAAAAGGTTTGCAAGTTATTTTTTAAAAGCAGCCATACATTCAAGTTTTTAATTTAGACTTGTAGTCAGATTCATGGAAGTCATTAGCCAATTTTGCAATTATTAGTGGCAATTCTTCATTCATTCCCACAAACAGTTTCTGAAAGAGACTGCTATTAATCTCATTTGGCAGAGCTAAGCTGAAAAACAAATAACTCCCATTTTAAACTCAGTTGATCTGTTAGAACATTTTATATGCCAATTCTTAAGAATCTAATAAATAGCTCTTGCTTAAGCCAGTCATACTGATATAAACACCATGTGAATTTTTAAAAGATATGTTAATAAGATGCCAAAAAGTTGTGGAAAAGTTGTCATTTTCTCCAAATCCATTGTGAGAATCAAAAGGTGTGCCCTTTTGCTGTAGACCTATGTCTCCACCACATTTTAAAAAGCAGGTTTCAAACATGATCTGGGGAGATTTGTATTTCAATGGAGATGAGTTGTCCATAACAAAAGTGGCAAAGACTAAAAGACCCCCTAAGAGGTAGCTGGAGCTTTGTGTATTATGTTTCATTCTGCCAAATATTAACCACCCAAGGCATAAAACATAAATAAACATAAATCCACAGTTATGAATCCATAAGCCAACCATCACAGCAGAAACATTAAAAGAATTTTATTTAAAAAAAATTAAAATAATCATTGTTGGCCTAATACAATCATCTTATGTTCATAAAAAATGTAATGTATCCGCTACTGGCAAGTTAAACTAAAGGATCCTGAAGGAACCTAGGATCTAAGCCATATCAGTTAAAAAACCCCTCTGAACTATATGCACAAACCTATTGAAAATTGAAGAATTGTTGCAATGTAACTGGCTACAAGTAGCTCTCAACTCCTAGCATGAGGATTCATCCATTTTGTATCTAGTGTGATTTTTGAGTCGACTTCAAAGATATTCTCATATAAGGTACACTGTGGTAATCTAGCCTGATAGTGATGAGACATATGTCACTGTTACCACGAGCTTCCTGCTTCGAGCAAGATTCCAGCTGGTGCGCTTAAAGAAGGATCTCATCCTTCATTTCCAAATCTAGCAGTAGCTGTGAGTTCAGGGTAACCTGAAGATCACAGACCTGCTTCCATGGTGGAGAGATTCCCCAACCAAGAAATAAATCCAGAGAAGACAAAATGCCAGATTTCTGTATAAACAGCAATTTTGGACATGAACTTTAGCCTGTTTTGTATCAGCCTCTTGTAACCTCTAGACAGAGTGTCACAGACTCTCCAGTCTGGCCCAAGATGAATATATTTAATTGGGTATTACTAGCATGTTAATACCACATCTTAAACTGATGGACAACCTGTCCTAGTGGTTTTATACAGGTGTTAAACAAAGGCCCTGTCATCCCTTCAAGGTAGACCAGGTCAGTAAACAAGCACCACAAGAAATATTTTGTTGACATAAGTTATAATAACAGAATGTTAAACACATGAAAGCATTTCTCCTTCTCTTCTTCTTATACCAGAGTCAAAGAAGATGAACCTTGAGTTTCTTTCTCATGCCTTCCTATTTTTTCAGTCAAGTTCATGTTTTCCTAATAGCTGTTGCTATTTGTTTAAAATGCCATCTCTGCACAAAGGATTACCTATTGTGCTAACCTCTCCTCCCTTGCCACCAACTGGCACTGTCTGCTTGAGGAGAAAGAGATTGTAGAACAGTACTTCTGATCCCCAAACTTTGCAGACAGTCCAGAAAGTTACCATTGTCAACCACTAGTGAAAGATCAAGTACAACCAGGAGGAGTGCAATCCAGATCTTGTTGAAGGTCATCTACCAAAGCAACCCAAGATACTTATGTCCCATATCCTGACTGAACTCTATCTGAGTCTATCACTTAATTTGCTTTTTATATGACAGTCTGTAGCTGAAATTTCACCATTTTCTTAACAACCTTCTCTAGAAATAAAAGGCTAGAAACAAAATGTAGCCTGATCTAGGGGAGATCTCTTCAACAATGTGTTCTTGACTGCCTCTTTTAAAGCACCTAGTATAACCAACTCTCCTAGATAGTCATTATCATTTACCAATCTAGTCACTCAATCCCTGTCCCCTAGTGAAAGGACCCAAAAGGAGTACACATTTAAGTTACAGGCTAAAGGGCACTTCTTTATCAGACTTCAAAATGAATTTTGTTTCACTGAACAAGACTTTGCTCTAGTCCCAATTTCAGACACTGGTCAGGTATAGAAAAAACAAGAATTTGAATGACTTTATCAGCAAAACACTATGCAGATTGGCAGATCTTCCTGCCTATCTCTCCCTGGTAGGAGCAGACCATCTTAACTAGCATCGCTGAGCAACAAACCAATGACATAATAAGACAAATAGTGGTAGTTCACTGGCCTGATCTTTACAGGTTAAGCTCTTATCCACAGTTGTGCTGCTTTTTGTACAAGTACTGTGTGCTTTATTTCTAGTGTTTTATCTCCAAGAACCAAACACAGAGCATCACAAGATTGGCAAACTGAGAATTGCTGCTGCAGAATAATCACTTCAAGAGCTGTGTTAACTCCTCAGTAAAACCAAGCATTTGATGAAATACACTGCAAGTTTCTGGGAAATCCCAAAGTACCTGGTAGAATCTGCTCATTATTCATTTGAGGTTTTGGCCCTTGGAGACAAACAAATAAAACAAGAATCTTTAAGAAACTAATGCAATCACAGAAATCCTAGCTTTAGAGTCGTTTTAGTGCATTCTATTTGTAGTATTTCCTCACTCATTAAGAGTGAGGAAGATATCAATTACTTCTCAAGCAACTATATTAGTCTGGTTTCTATGTGGGTTTAGAATTAAGCTGGATATTCTTTAGATATTTTAGTCTGCAAATGAATCAAGAACTGTATGTCTTTCTCATTTATCATAACAGCTCTTGCTCCTGAAAAAAAACAGATCAGTAAGTATTGATGAATTACAGGATTTTGTGGAAATATGAGCTACAATTCTAAAAATATAGTAAAAAATCCTGTGAGAAACATCTTTCTAAATACAGATGTCGCAGCCCTGGTATTAATTTTCATTTTTAAACCTGAATACCGAAAGTTGTCATATTTAATTGGCAACAGACAGCAGCAAAGTCAAATGTTTCTTCTCACAGGGCTGGGCAACTATGAATGAATTGCAATCATACAGAAAGAACTACGCCCCCATTTCTATGCAGCAAAGCAATCTGTTCCAGTAATACAGATAATTTAGAATTGCTGAGTACTATCAACATATTGTTGCCAATAATGTTACATGAATATATCCAAGTGGAGCAGCGGGGTCAAAGCTCAACTTGAAGCTATCTTTCTCTTTTACCTTTACTATTGGAGTATGAACTGATCATTGGCATTAAAATATAATCAAAGCAGTAATCATCTGGGAATGCATAAAGGCTCACCTTGCTGCTTTCTGAGTAAGCTCCACAGGAAAGTCAGGGCAAAGCAGTTGCAGTAAGCAGTGGTACTCCTTGGCAGTCAGCAAGTCTGCAACAGAAGGCAGAAACATCAAATGTGAGGTGAACAGTCTCCCCAGCATTGACGACGGATCATGGACTTCTTCATTTATTTTTAGGATATAGGTAGTCTTTGATTAATGATCACAATTGGGATTGGCAACTTGTTGTTAAGCAATGCAATCACTAAATGGGGAATCGTGACGGCGACTGTGCTTATGATTTTACTTTAGCTTTCTTGTTTCTCCACTCCCCCGTCCTTTGAAATGCTCATCCCAGTCCTGGAATAATTAGCAAGGAGTGAATTGTTATATTTACATTCATTGAAGAGAAAGGGATAACAAGACAGTAAACAGACACACATGGAAAATACACATCAAAAGGAATCTGCTGGTACAAGCAGCCCCCAAACGTGGATGCTCCAACCCTGGAGTTTTTAAAGAAGAGACTGGACAACCATTTGTCTGAAATGCTGTAAGGTTTCCTGCTTGAGCAGGGGGCTCCACTTCCAACTCTGTTATTCTGTGTTTGGTGCTGGGACCTGTGAACACACTAGGCAAACTGCCAGTATATATCTCATTATGTGCCTGCTTACTCTTTTGTAAGCAGAAGGAAAAAACAAAAACAACACAGGTCAGGCACAGGAGAGATTGCCTAAATCACTTATTTAGACAATCTTTCTTGGGCCTGACCTGTTTTGGTTTTGTTTATTTGCTTGTTTTTTTGTTTTCCCCTTCACACAGCAGAGAGACTGAAGAAGAGGGGAGCACAGGAGAGCACTTTTGCCTAGTGTGCTTCCGGCTCTCAACTCTTGTGGTTGGGGATGCCAGTGCTAGTGCATTCTTTTTGATGTGTGTTCCCCATTGTGTGCCTACTTATCCTCTTGTAAGGAAAAGGGGAGGAAAGGGTCAAACACAGGACAAGTGCACTGACTCTTTTAGCTATCATGTGACTGAGGTATGCTGTGAAGGTTGTAAATGTGTGCCTTGGTTGCAAAGTTATTTTTCACAGTATCATAACTTCGAGCAGTTGTTACATGAGGCAGTCAATAAGTGAGGCCTATTTGTGCTTCATATTAAGCAGTATGTGGCAACATTTCATTATATTTAAATTTTCTCTTGTATATGGCCCATATGCTAATAGGGGAGGCCAAAATATCTCTAAAGACAGGGTGAATTATATGGGATATGAAACATTCAGGAATTGGGAAAATTCTTAAGCCCATGATATTAAACTTCCTGATTCAGAGATTACTAATTAGGCAGAAAAATCATTCAATCCTACTTTAATTGTAGTTCAGGACATATAAGATTAGTCCACAGTACAGGGTAATTGTCAGATTTAGGAAGGTGATGTATTTGAGTGTTTTGATCACTTAACAAAAGCAATTTGTATAATGACTATTTTAGCAAAATCTATTGTCAGGAACTGCAGGAAATAGGCCCTATGCATGCTATGTTTCAAACACTTCTTTGTACACAGGATATTTAGTTTTTATGAACTAAAAACTGGCATAATATTTGCTTCCTTCATAGCCTCTCCTCTTATGCCTTCAATCATACATTCCAAAGTCTGCTTTTTAGTCATAGCTTTTCTCCTGACATCTCAATATTCTACAGTATGCCCAAATTATTGAAACTTGTGCAAAAAGAAATGTGTAAGGACATTGATGCAAACTTTGGTTTATTTTAAACAAATACTCAACACAGAGAGTAAGAAATTAATCCTGCACATACTTTTATGAGAATAAACCTCATTGAATGTAATGAGGCTTTTGGAGAAATATATAGAATTGTGATATAAAAAGAATAACATAATTAGAAATTTTGTTTCAAAAGAAAAATATATGACTCAAAAAAATAACTGGATGTGGGGGTCAAAACCTTTACATTTTTACATACAGAAAACACACAAATTACTCCTACAGAGCAAAAATCCCTGTGAGAAGGGCAATTCAAATTGAAAATTATGGGAGAAAAGGTGCTGATGCCATTTTCCCACTTCAATGTTAGCCTACAAACCCAGTAATGCTTCTTGGTAAACTCATATATAAATGCCTGTTTTCCTGGGCAGCCAAGAAGTTCAATGTCAACTTGAATTAATCCTGGATATGTATGCACACATTTATAAGTACGCATGCACAGATCCAAATTGTCTTGCTGAAAAAGATATTCCCTGCTAAAAGAAAGCTATCATAAGTAATCTACATATGTTTTCATGTAATACCTAGTTTGGTCCAAAAGACTCCTTTAAAACAAAGTAGTTTCAATCTGTTAAAAAAAATCACTGGTATGGGAACATTCGCTACCACATGTTTGTAAAACTATCCAAGCAATATCTGGCAGCATTAGGAAAGGCAAACAAAATCTAAGGACATATATGAAGAAGTATGGCGATTAAACCCACAAACATTATTACTTTGGCATCTAGTAAGGCAGCTGGATGGCTTCTTGGAATTGTGTGTGCAAAACTGGTCAACATATTAAAGAAAGGCAAAGAGACAAGATCCAAAATACACAAAGCAGCCAATCAAATGAATCATCTCTTAAGAGTCCTGCTTTGTAAAAGATTGGCAAAGAAAAGCCTCTGTGGTTCTTGAGGGGAGAAGACCAAAGAGAAGGTTTACGGGATGGAAAGAGAATGGAAAGACACACACACACACACACACACACATGTATATGTGTATATATATATATAAATGTATGATTGCAAGTTCCCAGTCCAAAAGGTTGTGGACTGATGTTAAAGAGAGGGCTGGCTGAACAGCAATAATGTTGACAAATTTCTATATGCAGAAGAATGTAAAGAATGGAAGAAAAGCCAGTAGTAAAACTAGAGCCAAGTACAGGAAGGGAGGGAAGCCAAAGGGCACTGAAGGGAAGGTTATAGCTAGAGCTCATTTGCTCAGTTACTTGTTATCCCCCTATTGAGCATTTACTTTTCTGCTCCAATATTTAAATAATGCAGCTAGAATCAAAAGAGGCCCCTGCATGTTCTCAAACTAAGCATTGGCATGCATTTACAAAGCTACCGCTTTCTTCTCCTGATTGTAGCCCATTATGCCTCATACAATGAAGCTACAGAGAATTCTTTGGCATTTAGGGGTGGGTAAAGGATCACACTAGCAGAAGAGATCCTGGAAAGCTACTGTGCATTAATCTGGGATCCTTGCCTGTATTTCAACTGGGTATCATCATAGACATTTGATATTTTACAGTGTTTAAGCAAATTAGACTCAGTTTGAATATGCATGAGTTTCCAGCTTCTGTTTCTGCATATTTAATCATACCCATATGTAGGCAGAATTTAAGTTCAAATTTTTCCATGCTAGTGCTCCTCCAGCTATGTTAGAATTCAGCTATCATAATCTTCTACTAATGATGAAAAATCATATTTGTTAAGGAGTATAGGAACCAAAATCCCTAGGTGGCGCAGTGGTTAGAGTGTTGAACTGCAGGCCACTTCTGCTGATTCAATCTAGCGGTTCAAATCCCACT
>JANHFL010003564.1:0-16410 GCA_032468155.1 Oxyrhabdium leporinum | reverse complement strand
CGAAACTTATTAAAATAAAAACCTTAAAGTCATGTTGCCCATTTAAAAAAGCACCTTTGGGACAACCATGACCTAGATGACTGAAATTCTCCATACACAACATGATTATGAGCCATCAAATCAATGTTGACTTTTAGAAACTACCTAGAGAAATTTTCTTCAGGAAAATTTGTCTTCCAATCTTCCAAAATGCACTCATTTTTGCTTTAATTGAGTCCATCCACCTTCTATCTTTCCTAGCTTGATAGATTTCCCAAAAGAGCTAGGTCTTTGCATAATGTGTCCAAGTAGGATAATTTTAAACTAGTTATCTGTGTCTTAATGGGAACTCTGGATTTTTATGTTCTATTTATTTATTTTATTTTTTTCGCTACTCATGGTATTCTCAGGAGTCTTTTCCAATACCAAAATTCAAAAGCATCAATATTCCTTATTATCCTGCTTCAAAAAGTTTTGCTTCTGTAGAACAGAATGGAGAAACAATTGCTTGCCCAATTCTGATCTTTGTTGCTATGATATGTCCCAACATCTGAATATCTTTTCTAAGGCTTCATGGCTACTATACCAAGTACTAATCTAAGGCATCTTTGTTGCTTGCTGTTTCTTTTACTATTGATAATTGGTCCTATCAACTGACCAACAGAGTTAATGTCCAGTATATTTACTGCCAGTTCTAAAGATGGTTGTTGTACTTGTTGTCATTAGTGTAGTCTTCTCTATATTTAATTTTAGCCCCATTTTTTTCACTGTGCTCCTTCCCTTTCTTAGTAGACCTTGAAGATCTTTTCCATTTTCAAGTATCAAAAGTAGTGTCATCAGCAGTATAGGTTATTTCTCTAATCAGTTTTAAAACATACTATCTTCTTCCAATCCAGTCTTCCTCAATATATATTCCACAGAGGTTGAATAAATAAGGATATACAGCATATAGCTTTGCCTCACTCTGAAGTCAACCTCTATAGCAAATCTGTTTTGCCATGTGTCTATTATGCAACTATACTCATTCCTTCTAAGTCTGTTTTACAACCCTTGCAAACACCTTTATAAATCTGACAGCAGAATGCTCCATCTACTGGTCACGTTGATGACACCAAAGCTGTCCTATTTGTTCCTTCACTCTTTCCTCATATTCCCTACCAAAACAAGCAAATAAAATTACAAAAGAATCCACAGATAATCTGCAAAAGTCCTTCTAAAATCCCCGATGACAGAACAGTTTCTGACCGCAAATTTTGCTTCCCATGTTTAACCTCAGCTTCAGCATTTTATTTCATCTGAAACGAAGGTATTATTTGCCATCCATTTTCTTTCTTTCTCTTCCCCAAGTATGATTTCAGCGTTTGATAAGGGGACTATCATGTTCTGGTGTTTATGAATATGTTTTATCAGACTACTTTTCCTTTACTTGCCTACTCATCAGAAAAGTTCCCAAAAGGAGGTTCAAACACAATGTTATAATGTTCATTAAAGATTAACTGTAAAATCATCATGGAACAACGAATGTTATATGTTTACATGTTTTCAATAGATTTTCTTCAGCACAACCTCTCATTATGGTGTTTGCTTCTGCAAACTGCCAAATATATGTACACAAATAGAAGAATTGGGGAGAAGGATTGACGAAGGGATGCCTATATATTCACAGTGTAATATACTGGAGAAACAACCAATAGATGGGTACAAAGGATGTTACACTATTGTACAGCTTTGATTCAGGTATGATGAATAATGATTGATTGACTTTCTCAGGAAGCTTCAGATTTGTACAAATACCAATAATATTTATTATTTTTACATCATGAAAGTTAGCACAAATGTGAAAAGGATAAGGTCCGCTCAGAAATATTCTGAAACCTTTTAAATGTAAACTGAAATTGTTTGGAAAATGGAAACTGTGTGGGGTTGACTGAAGAGAAATTGGATCTACTAGCTGGTTCTAAACATCAATGCCTATGTTGGCTCCTATGTTTCCATAATGTCATAGAGAGAGCAATAGTATTTAGGTTATATGCTGTCCCATAACACTTTACAGCACTCTCTGATTGGTTTACAATGTTGCCCCCAACAATTTGGATCCTCATTTTACTGACCTTGGAAGGATGGAAGGCTGAGTCAACCTCGAGCTTTATCAGGATCAAAGTGCAGACTGTGGGCAGAGTTTGTTTGCAATACTGCTTTTAACCACTGCACCACCAGAGCTCTTGTCATGCCTTGATTTCAGCTACAGCAGTTTTTCAAGATTTTTTTTAAAAAATACAATAGATTTTAAAAGTGCAAACAAATGTTTCACCAGCTCAACTAACAATAAAGGGGAAAAGTAGGCAGACAGTTTGCCTGAAGAATGGAATAAGGGAAAGGTGGGTACAGAAAAAATATCACAACTTCATCAGAAGCTAGTACCCATGTAGCTCGTGAGCTGAATGGATAAGTTTCCTATAGGAGAAAAAAATCCACATTAATCCTGTTTGTTTATATCTATCTGTACATCTACTGTAGTTCATACAGATACAAACTGAGAAATCCAATTATTTTAATAGGAATCATTTTTAAAAATTCTTCTGTAATCCTTTTTTCTAAAACTGTGCAATAATGTTAGATACGTAACCTACTGATGCTATTAATGCAGTCTCTTTGCTACTGAATAAATTAAAAAAACAAGCTCATTTATTGTATTTACATCCCATTATTTTTTCAGAAGCTCAAGGTAGTATGTACAGTATTTCATTTTCCCAATTTCCCCCCATATTTTTATGAAGATAAAGTTCAGCTGAAAGAGAGTAATTGGCCCAACAATACTATCCATGGATGAGACTACATTTAAACTTTGGTCTCCCCAATCCTAGTCCCACATACAAGCACTTGAGCTACCTGTAAATTGTAAATACCTCCATAAGCTAACTGTAAATTGTAAATTTGTGATGATGCATTTACTAATATTTCATAGTTTAATCACCTTTTTTAAAGTCAAGGAATGGAAACTGTCTATTATAAGCTAAATGTTATATGATGTAGTGATTTTTCAGTATGGTCATCATGTCATAGTTTTGAAGAAATGGTATCATTCCTTGGGAAAAAAAATATGATTCTTTATTTAAAAGATCAGAAGTAGCAAACAACCAAACTGCAAAAATGACATGACCACAACTAATAATCTTTGCTTGCAATGTATGAAGTACAACGACTTAATAATAAGTTTCAATACATTTAGTTAATATTCTGGCTGATTAGACATCCATGAGCATGTGCAACATAGAGAAATTTCATAACAGACATGCAAAGATTCTCAGGAGACATTTTTAAAAAAAAAACACGTTTATTTTAAAAACAGTTCCAAATGTTAGCATCTATGAACAAAATATTGGAAATCCATTGTCAGCCAAAATAAATTGAAGGACAACAATCTGATTGAGATGCTTGCATATGAGTACACAAACTGGCATGGGAATATTACAGTCCTTAAGCATACAAGGAATTACTTCGGAGTATTTAGCATGATTTTTGAAGCTACTGTACATTTGTAAGTAGTGCTTCCATTTAAATATTCCGTAGTAAGGATGAGATTAACCAAAAAAATCATTACTAAAGCACCATTTCCTTTATAGTGCTGCATACAATATGCTGTGATTCTCAACTCCAATCTGTCATTTAATATTTGAATTCCAATGCCAGGATATCTGGAAATATAATCTACTAAAGAGACATAAAATAATTGGAGAGAAAAATGATTATGTGTAGAACATAGGTGGATAAGGCAAATTCAGCTGTGAGCATTCAGAAACCGATTGAGACATCCTATCATGCTTTACATTGGCTGCACAGTCTCTCTTCCAAACATTTCCTGACCTCAACTAGTGTTCTCATTAGCATCTGTTAAAGCTGCACTAGAGAGAAGCTTAATGCAACACTACATGATACTGCATCTAAGAGCGCTCCTGTTTCAGTCTCTGTAATGAGTAAAGGATGAAAAGCAATATTTTTTCTTTCTCCGGAGTTCAGTGAGGAAAGTTCCAGGCCTGCCACACACAACTTCCTTAATAATACAACCCAGTTCCTTTGATTCCAGGAACATGGTGAAGAATAAACAACCTATTAATCTGAGTTTTCTAGTTTGCTTCAAAGAACAAAGCAGCAGTGAATAACCCTCTTGGCTAAACCAAATGTACTGAAATACAAAGTCGCTTGTCTCCCCCACCCCCCACCTTTTTGCAGAATTACTCACAGGAAAATAAAACAGAAATGGCTTTAATGATGGCTGCTCAGTTACAACAGAGGGTGCAAAGTAGCCCGAACAGAGCTTTTTTTGTGTTTTCACATGAAAGCACTTTGATATAACCGGATACACTCAAGCCAATTATGAAAGGTGCAATGCTGTCCAACCCAAGGAGTGAGAATCATCAACTTAGCCAGTTCTCATTACAGTGTCACCAGCTACTGAGGGAAGGAGCTATAGTTTTATGTGTTTCACATTCTTAAGGTTTTATTTAACTTGGATGACTTTGAGATGGCCTGCAAATGAAGTATACGGTTGGTATTCTGTTAATACAAGAGTATGTGTTTTTCTCACTGTTGTGCCCTTAAAAGCAAAGCCAGCTGAAGGTTGGTGACTATTAAACTCTACTAGAATATGTTTGTGGCGAACACATGTGCTGTTTATTAGTGTGGAATATCCAAAGTTGGGTACAACAGCATACCATCTCTTGTTACCATCGGTGATTTAGAAGTAACTGCACCTGAAAAGAATACAAACAATTCCGTATGCCCAAATCAGTTTCAGCTTAATTGAAAACAAGATATCATAGAAGATTATGAGTGACAGAGCAGTAGGATGCATTCTTATGCACCCTATGTTGACAATAAGGGCTTCCACACATGGCATTTGTGCTGCTCTCCATTCAGCTCTGCATCTGCATGCCCAGATTCCCACTGGGAGCAGAACCAATTAACTTCTGATGCACTGCAGATGGGATCACACAATGGAGCTTTGGAATCAGTGGTTATTCACTAGTAGATATTCCCACCTTGTTCTGCCTTTTCTTGGCTCTCCCTCTCCTTGTGCCTGGTAAGTTGCCAGAACATCATGGCGATTCTTTTAATATTGAGGAGAGGGGTGGTTTTGCTCACCCTCTGAGTAAATGTAATAGAAAAAAATACAATGCGAAAAAAGAATGGTACACTGGCTGAATCCAATTTTTGTGCTCCCCTGGAGGGAACACTAGTAAGACAGCTAGCCAGAATTCCAGCAAGGGCAATGAACCACCTATTCAAAAATCCGTTCTTAACAGAAACGTGGCTTTGTGGAAGCATCTTGCTAAATTTACTGGGCTCTCTTTTAAGCAAATATGCATACTTTAAGGTTGCACATGTTTTACTCTATCGTCATGAAGCTTAGAACAGCTTCCATGGGACTCCTTAGCAATTTCACATTCAACTATTAATCTGCATGAAACTTCATATAATATCTTTGATGCAGAAAATCTCATACAGGGTGAATCTGTTTAACACAGTTCTTAATGTATTTTTCTACCTTTTGCCATTGACTGATGGTGAATTTGTCAATGCCAATAGTATTCAAGTTGTTGTTTGGGACTGTACCCAAGGAACCTATTATGGCTGGTACTACCTTTGCTTTCTTTTGCCACAATTGTTCTACTTCTAGTTCCTTCTCCTCTGTTCTGCTGTCTCCATGTATTGCCATGTCCACTATCCTGACTCTTTTCCCTTTCTTATCAACAATTATTAAGTCTGGAGTGTTTTGCAGAAGGTGCTTGTCTGTTTGAATTCTAAAGTCTCAGAGCAATTTAGATTCTTCATTTTCTATTACTTTCTCTATTTTATGGTCCTACCAGTTCTTGCTTGTAGGCAAATGGTACTTCTTGCAGATCTTCCAGTGCACCATTGTTGCTACTTTATCATGCCATGTTTGTAGCCATTCTGGGTGATCTTCTTGTAGCAGCCAACAAGGTAGTCCACTGTTTCTTCAGCTTCTTTGCAAAGGTGTCACTTGCTGTCTGTTGCTGTCTTCTCAACTCTGACTTAAATTTTATTTTTATTTTTTGTTATATATTAGACATAAATTTTGTTATTTTTTATTATTTTTTATTTGTTTATTGTATTATTAATATTGTATATATTTAATCCTATTTTTATGAGTCATAAGTAAGGGTATTTCTGCACTCCAAGAGTTTCTCAGGGTTCAATGTGAGCAGAGCTCTCAGGCAGTCCTATATTTAAGGCAAAAACATTTTTTTCAAAAAAAAGGCCTCTCTTCCCAAATAATGAAAACAAAAAGGAATACAAATTCTAGGACATCTATATAAAAATTTATGCAAACAAAAAGGGATACAAGCAAAAAAAATTGTGAGGATTGCAAAGAACATTGACAATAAAATATTTTTGCAATATATTAAAAGAAGAACATTAGCCAAAAAAGTGGTAAGACTTTGGATATGATAATGTTAAAGGACAATAAAGAAATTTGTAGATCAGTGGATTATTTGTTGAGAATATTCTATATTTCTCAGAATACTGAGAGACTAAAGACTGTTTAGAGGGAAAATCTGAAGAACTGAAGCAAATTAACAAAATAACAATAAATAATTGGTACTCATCTAAAATTCTTAATAAACTAAAATATAAAATTATTTGTCTAATAAAAATGTAACTTCCTCTTTATATTGGCACTGATTCCCAAGGATAAAATTATTGTTTTAAATTTTAAAACTGAGGGAGGACATATGAAATTAATCACTAGGTACCTTACAATTTATTTGGAAAGTATTATTAAACAGAAAATAATCAAAATATAGAATAAGAGTAAATCAACATGGCTTCTGTAAAGATAAGACTTATCTCACTAACTTACTAACTTTATAGATCTTTTGAAATTATTTATTGAAAAGTGATTCGGTTGATATGACTTTAAAGCTATTAACAAAGGCATACTTCTGCAGATGCAAAATTTCATTGAGCTTTTGACAAAATCCACAGATGAAGGTTTCTAAGCAAACAGTCATGGAATAAGATCTTTTCTGGATTACAAATTAATTAAAAACAGGAAGTAGGGAATATGAGTAGAGGCGCAATGTTTTTAATGAAAGACATAAATAAAAAAAGAGAATTAAAATTTGACATCCACACTAATAGAGTTTGAACTGGCAATAAATATCCATGAACCAGGTTTTTTGCTTTTATGAAACAGGTGTTGAACGTCAAGAACAAAAAAAGAGGGAGGGGACGAATGCTAAGTTTTGAATCTTTGGAAAATGCAAGTATGAATATAGTAATGCATTTACATTTGCTCTGAAAATAAGCCTATGTTTCATCTGGTATACGGAGTGGATTTGGGGCCATAACACTTCCAAAAAGATATTGTATAATTGGAAAATGGCAACTAAAATTATGAGGGGAGCGGAACACCTTCCCTATGAGAAGACTACAATTCCTGTAGTTTTTGTTGTTGTTGTTGATGATGATAAAGGCAACATGAGAGAAGTATACAAAACCATAAATAGCATAGAAATATTTTTTTCTCTCTCACACACACACAATATTAGAACTTTGGGGAGTTTCAGGAATCATAACTTTTTTTACATAATACACAATTAACTATGAAACTCACCACTATCAGATGAGGTAAAAGTTACATTTTAAACAAGAATAGACAGATTCATGGATGGAAGGGTGTCAGTTATTATTAATTTTGGTAGTTTAAAAAAATCTCTAAAATCAAAGAAAGGGAACTCTCTACTGAATGATCACATGGCCACTCAACCTGAATGTGAAATTTTGGGAAATGTACATTTGTTCAGTAATGCTTCTATTTATGAATATTGTAATAGACACTGTGAAGACTGAGCATATAATTCCGTCAATGAAATCTCATCACTTAACCATTTGGTATAAATATGACTGAGCTCCTCAGAGCAGTAAAGACAGACTATATTCCTTATAAAAACCAAGATAATTTGAAGATAAATGAAATTACTTTTAAAAACTCGGGGACTTTATCTTTTCCAAAGGCAAATACAAAAACATCTATTAGCATTAGGAATTGTTATAAGATGCATTGTAACATTAGAACATTCTGTAGATATATATTTTAAGGCTTGAGACCAGAGCTAGGCATAAATGGCTGTTAAAATTAATCAAATATGAGAGAATAAGTGCATAATTTTTCTTAATTTCTGAAGAGGCAGTAGCAATTCTTCAACATCTTCTTTTTAAAAAGCACTCATCTGAAAGAGTCCAAAGGAACATTTCCAACAGGTTTTCCCTTGAGATTTAACTTAAGTGGGAAAGGCAGGGAAGGTTGAAATAGATGGCAAGAAGAATATTTGGAATACTGTACTGTACCTACTAGCATTTATTCATAATTTTCTTCTTTGAAAGAAAATAGGGGTGAAATTAGAGCTTCCCTCCATGACCACCACTGTGTTGTTTGCTATGTACCAGCAACCAGTAGCCGACTCTTAGTAACTATAAATAAAAACTTTAAAAGCTGTTCTGTCTCTTGGCACATTACACAATTCCTGCAGGTATTTTTCTGAAGCTTCTGGTACTCTGCTATCTACCTCACATGCTGTCACTGAGAAACATGTTGTGAGCAGCCTAGAGTTCTGTTTAATATTGATGCCCTACAAATTTTTAAATAAATAAAATAAATAAGCATAACCTCCAAATAAAAGGATATTGAGTCATCAAAATAGAGCTGGACTGATAGAGCTACCTCTCACTTTAGAGTTACCTTTAATTTCTAAGTACTGTACTGTACAGACAGAACTCTTTATCTGGTTTAGTGTTATGTGGGATCTAATGCAAAGCTGTAAACCAGATATAAATTTACTTGACTTTAATCAAGTGTCTCAGTGTGAATTTAGGAATGTATTTTGTACTGCTTTAACCTGGTACATTAATGCCTAAACCACATGGAAGAATACAAGAGCAAGTACAGAGGAAACTGGTTTGGCATCAAGTTATCTCAGTTACTATGCAGTTATTGGAATAAAATTATAAACATTTTCTAGAGAGAAATGAACAAATGTTTTTTACTCAGCAGCAAGATGTCGGTTAACGCTAATACAATTGTGTAACACTTAGTCAGAGTCCCTGGAGTAGACTATTAATATTAAAACTATGCAGTTCTCCACATCATTTCATGTCTATTTACAACTATTCTTCTCAAATGCTAATGAGGAACATTGGCTCTTCAAAGAAAAGGGAGAAAACCCGCTTTTCTTGCCAGTCTCTGTCTTGGCACTCTCTGTCTCTACAACAGAAACTTTCAGAAAGGGACTGCAGCCAAGGACTGCAAATTTAGAAGAGTGAATGATGTGAAAAGAATGTCTGCAATTTTATGGGTTAAGGGACCCAGCTGTTGGTTCACACAAATGTGTTAAGCTAGGCACATATATAGTTATTGTGTTATAGTATATGTTGCATTACATAAAAAATAATTGTCACAAAATTATCAATCTCAACTTCATCCTGAATTTTGCTTCAGTCACAGTAGGCTTTTCTCACACATGTACTTTTTTTACTTTAATTCTTAAAGTATAATCACTATATTTTATCTAACAAAAAGAGATGGTTTTCTTTATTGTGCTATTCATATAAATTGTAGCATGCAACCATTGTGGGACAACAGATACATCCAAAATTGTAAGACTATTCCATGAGAATGACACAAAATGGTAACAATGGTGTGGTGCCAAAATGGTAACAATGGTGGTTGTAGGTGGGGGGGGGGTAGCCATTGTTGACTCCATTACCTCCTCCTAAGGGAGAGTGACTGGTCCAAAGACAGGATTATGATAGGACTCACTGTCCTATGTTTTCTAGCCCAGTGTCTACAACCCATAAGACTACTACGAAGAGCATATCACATTCTAGGTCATATTCATGTAGAAATATTGGATAATCAAAAGGGTTCAGAAACAATTAAGCATCACTACAAGCTAATTACTTACTTGATATACTAACTCTAGAGAGTTAGTTTTTATATGAATTAAGCAAAGGAAACCTCCTCTAATACCCTGTAGTTATCTCTGTGAAAAGAAGTTTTATTTACTAGGTAGCCAATTAAAAATAAATACATAAATAAATAAATAAAAGGTTAACTAATAGTACATGTCCTGCCTAATTGATCAGAAATATGGTATGTATTAGTAAGAAAAGAGTTACCCATCACACCCAGAAATATGCTTGACTTTTAACTGCACTAAATGTTCTTATAGATACATTTTTGTAGAACATTAAAAAGAGGTGATTTTCCACTGAATGCCGTATTTCCCTTTTATATCTTGTTAATGAGGTTGGGGAAGCATACTGCTATGGCTTTAATGCAACATACAGCCACCCAGTTTTATACACAAAGGAACTATTATTTTATGTTGAATAAGGGGGAAAATATTGCATTGCATGCAAGGAAAAGGAGGATGGAAGATAAACCACACTGTGGTATTCAAGCTGAGTACTCTCCAAACTCCCTTGTAGAGATCTGGTACTTTTGGTTAATTTTAGCCTGAAAAATAATTTATACAGTACAATTATGGTATCGGGTTATTTACTGATAGTTATTTACTGATAATACTGTATTGTTTTTCTTTTTAATTTTTGGTCTGCCAGTGATGATGAATGGATGCATGGATGGATGCATGGATGTCTGATATATATTTCTGATCTGAACCTACAGTACCTGCTACTTTCTCAATAATTTCTCAATCAGTTTCACACAACTGAAAAAGTAGATGTTGGAAAGTTAACAAGTCCCCTGCCAATTTTCTTCAAAGAAAAGAAGTTATGTTCAAAGTTACAACGAGACTGAAAAAAAGTGACTCATGACCATTTTCACACATGTTGCAGCAACCCCATGGTCATATAATCAAAAAATTCAGATGTTTGGCAACTGAGTCATAATTACGATGGTTGCAGTGTGTGCATGTGATCACCTCTTGCAACCTTTTGACAAGTAAAATCAATGGGAAGCCAGATTGACTTAACAACCGTGTTACTAACTTAGCAACTGCAATGATTCACTTAACTATGATAAGAAAGGTCATAAAATGGGATAAAATTCTTGCTCAGCAATATAAATTTTGGACTCAATTATGGTCTTAAGTCGAAGACTACTGTAATCTTTTCATATAATGTTGGGATGGGGTTTCATTTTAAATCTGAAATGATGCAAGCTATTCTGGTTATATCAAAATATTTCCCAAGTATACACTTAGCAAATACTTAATTTGTTATTGAAATCAATTAAAATGAAGCTAAATTACTGGGGAGGGGGGAAAGTAAGATAAGAAACAGCATAAATCAATGGGACTGAAGTTTAACAGGTGAAATTACTTTCAGCAAAAATTCTAATCAATAACATTGGACTCTTTTACACACACACACACACAAACACACACACACCTCCATCAAATGATGCAAAACTATAGTGAGCAATATCTATGTCTTAAAATAATACAATTAAAGAAGTTAGCAAAAAGAAATGAAAAAAATATTTATACCTTTTAGGAATGCAATTTCTGTATGTATTGGTGCCCACTGATTAGTTATAACACTGATGATAAAGCACATACTTACATAGTTTACACACCCAACCAAAATTATTTACCTCAGATGAATAGGTAAGAGGAAATTTGCAAGTTTGAATTAATCAGCTGAATATGTGATTAAGAGAAACTATGAGGGAAGGGCAGAATGTCTACACAATTAATTGGATTCATAATTAGCAAGTTATTAAAAGGATATTCTGTTGCTTTCTTTTTTGACTATAGATATTAACATGTTTTTTTATATGACAGCCAATCTATGTCACACTTTCTAAGGAAGTCAATATTTGCCTCCATGTAAAGCCCCTGCCACCCGGCACTCTACAGAGCCTGCCATTCCAAGCAGACCTTTGCCCAATTTGGAGAGAATGGCATGCAGCCTTGAAAAGAAAGCCTGGAGCAGCCAGCAACTGACTCACAAAGGGCCAGGCCAGGCAAATCTTATCAGCACCAGGAGAAAGAAGATAGTGAAGGTCAGCTGGGGGCAGCTGGGCCTGTGGAGTACGGGGAGTGAGGGCAGCGGAAGGAGAGGATGGCTGGCAGCACGGGTGCTGAAGTAGAGGCCCAGGGATGGGAGATGGTGGCTGCTGGCTGAACTGGCCCTCGGCCTCTACTTCAGTTCTAGCACCATAGATGCCACCACTGCTGCTGAGGAATGCCACTGTGCAAGGTGCCTAAAAGGCTAGGGATGGGGGGGGGGGGAAGATAGGCAGGTGTGGGGAGTTGAAATGCCCCCATGTTCATAAGTATGGGGGCGCATTGCGAAGTGCTCAAATTTTGATCACATGACCATGGGATGTTGCGACGGACATAATTTTGGTGACTGGAAATAAGTGCCATTCAATCAGTGCTGCTATAACTGATCGTTACAGATGGTCATTAACTGACAATTACCTTCAACAGGGTTCTTCGTTACCTAAAGGCTAAAAGAATATTTAGATTTAACTGTTTAGCCTTGAAAAGTCTTAAATATTTTTATTTAATTTCTTTATTTAATTTAAGACCTTCAGTGGCAGAGAGGGAGACACTTCATCACACTTGCCATCTTTTACCTCAATTTGTCAGTGCTGATGTTGTTCAAATGGTGCATCTAGATATTTTGGACATGCATCCAAGGCATCTTTTATTGTTGACACTATCTTTGCTTTCTTTTGCAAGTCATTCTATTTTCTTCTTCATCATCATCATCGTTCTAATGTTTGCCATTCAGTGTTTTCATGATTAGACAGTGTGCAAACACTTCTTTAATTTTGGTATTCAAGTTTTGAAACATACGTTTTATTTTTGCAGAAGGACTTCAAGTCCTTTTTTTTGCTTATAATTTGCAGCAATCACAATTCTTAAAATCATAACTAACAATTTCAGTATACGCATGATCAGATTACTGGTTTACAACTCTGTGTAAGTTATTATTTGTTATTTTTTAAAAACAATGACTTATCTTGGCAAATGGGTGTAGGTCGTCCTCACTTAAAACAGGAATTGGGAAAGGAATTCCCATCACTAAGCAACATGATTATAAAGCATGACATTCCATGATTGTGCCACTTAGCAATACAATCTCCAGCTACTCACATTCCATTTTTCAATTGTTTCAGTGATCACACTCCTTTTTGGCTTTGGTCTGACAACATTATAATTTCCAGATCTACTTTCAGAAGTTCTATGCTCTTCCCATGCAATCCCATTTCATCATCTAGTATCCAAACTCATACAACTCATCTATATTGTTGTATTTATCTACTTTACCATATTTATATACCACCAATCTCATATAGTTTTGGTTGGTTTTCTTACAATATGCAAAGGGTTTACCACTGCCTTTTTCTGGATTTGATTTTGGAGTTTTCTCCCCTTATTTATGCACAGCCCCACTGGCTATCATTCCTTTGTTGAGTCTTCCTTTTCAACTTAACTAACAAGAGTGATCCTACCAGGACCTCTCACTTACACAAGCATTATTGTTAGGGTTCCTAGAACTGCAGTAATTACTTGGGAGAAGCTAGCTATGTGATTCCATTTCAATGGATTTAAAGTTATCTAGTTTTAAAGGATTAAGTCACAATATTAGGTTCTGAGATGAATAGCCTAGAGATATATTCTATATATAATACAGCATGAAATAATAAAATCTGTCATGTTCAGAATTATCATCTATTTTTTGTACAGGCTGCATGATACAGAGATGGTCTACTGGCTGATTCAGATTATTTCCCTAAGATACAACACTAACCTGGGATGTTTTAATCTAAATGTCAAAGCAAAAGATTAATAAACAACCTTTGTTAAAAAGTGAGAGGTGTGGTCTATAGAAAATCACATTGTACAAAGTACTTCAGGATACACATGGTAGCAATCTGTTTCACAAAAGCCTGAACTTGCAATTCAGATTGCTAAGCATTTTCTCATTATTCAACATTGTTAACAAGGAGTCAACGTGCTTTTCTAAAAACTCTTGGTTAAGGACTAAGAACATACAACAATTACATACATTACTTGGACCAGCACAAAATTATATTAACACAAATGTTATTAATACATTTCATTGATTCTCAGTTTGACCACAATGCAATATTTAGAGTTGGTTTTTGTTTTTGTTTTAAAAAGCATTGATAGGTAATGCCATTAAAACTACTAAAGGATTCCATCAAACATATGAAGAAATAATTCAAATCAGAGATAGCATAGAAGTGACGACTAATATGACCAGTACAAATGTAAAACAGTCTAAATTTGACCATATGAGAATTCTAAAAGTCAATTTGAGGGCCAGTTTGGTACAGAGGTTAAGGCACAAGGCTACAAACTAGAAGAGCATTTGTTCCAGTCTTGCCTTAGGCATGAAGTCTGCTGGTTCACCTTGGGTCAGGTGCTTTCTCCCAGCCCTAGGAAGAAGGCAATGGCAAGTGACATCCAAAATCTTGGAAAGAAAACTGCAGGGACATGTCCAGGCAATTTCTATTGGTCAACACTGGCTCCAAGGCCCACACACACAGAAAGTGTCAGTAAAATATTTTGTACTCTACTAATTTTTTAAATGCTGGGAAAACTTTTTACAATATATGCTTTTTAAAAAAACACCTAACCAGCTTAATATAAAATCCTTAAACCAGAAAATAATATATACTATTTCATTAGTAATTGTATCAGTTAATTTCTATAACAAATTCATTTTGCTAGGCCAGTCCATTTCTCTCACAGAAATCTATGGCAGATTTCTTTAACAACTGGAGGATTTTTCTCAGGGAAGTATGTCAAAGTAACACATCTCTAAAAGAGCAGAAACTGTGACTGCAGCAAAGACTGAAAAAACAGTGAGAAGATCAATTCTACAGGACCTCTCCAGATAAGGAAAGATCAGGAGATTACCATAATGTACTCTAGATAGCTGCGCCTAAGGAGAATTCAGAAAGTGGCCTCCCACAAGTTTGAGCACTGAGAGGTGAAAGGCTCAAACATCATGCTCACAACCACAATGGAATCTTTTAAATGAATGGAAACACTGGCTTTGTTAACCACACTTTCTAAATCATTTTTGGAAATTGCCTATTTAATTATTTTAAAGCTATTAGAGATCTTTAGAATAACAATTTAAAAATCCACCTGGTGAGTTTACCTTCATTCTTGAACAAAAGTTGGTTAAAAAAATAAAATAAATGGGAAAAAGTCCAATAAGATTTTGATCAAAGAAAATTATAAAAAAAATAAAGGTCCAGACAAATTTGGAATATTGATACTTTCATTATAAGATTTCTAAAATAATTAAATAAACAACTTTTTATGGGAACAAAATTGTTTTGTCCATCTTGAGCCATAACAGAGATCTGAGATTTTGTTTTCAGAAATTGGACTCTAGAAGGAAGCAATGATTGCAGGCATTAAAGAAAAAGGAAAAAAAAAGAAAACTTGCCTTTGGTTTTTGGTTTTCAGGGATTTACAATATGACACAAAATGTTAACATTTGAAATACTACAGGAGACATTTGAAATATGGGGTCTGAAATTAGCAGTTACAATGTCAGCAGTGATGACTGCTTCTATAAGTACATTATGTCCAAAAGATGTTACTAGCAGCAATAACAAAAAGATGTCCCTTTGGGCCAGTCACTCTCTCTCAGCCCAATCCACTTCACAGGTTGCTGTTGTGGGGGGAAATAGGAGGAGGAAGCTGGTCTATAAATAAATAAATGAAATAAATAAAAATGAAAACAAAGGAATGACAGATGTGAAATAAAATTTGCTTGATATAAAAACATTAGAACCAGAAAACCTCGATAATAAAAATATTGTGGCTTATAAGACAGAGAAGGCAGTTAAAGAGGAAAAACAAATGAAAAGCTAAAAGAATGACCCGGATAACAACTTTCTATTGAATATGTGAAGGAAGCCGGTTAAAGCTTTGAAACTTAAAAGTGGAAATTCAAATCATAAACTCAGAGAAGGACCTGGACAATGACTTTTTATTGGATTTACAAAAGAGACCTGCTAACGCTCTGAAGAAACCTTTGGGATGGGAAAAAGAAAAGATCAAACCCTACAACAGCATCTGAATGAATTAAAGATCAAGATGGTTAGAAGTAAAAGGAAGGTATACAAAGTCAATTTGTTCCACCTAGATTAAAATAAGACATGTTTTTATGAAGCACTGGTAATCACTTACAGACTTTTTGCTGACATCAGGACCGAAAAGTTTATGATTTATAGATTTGAATATAGGTATGGAACAGCTTATGAGAAATAGGAATTTTTTTGTAAACGTATAGGGATTAAGAGTTATTATTTATTTATTTATTTATTTATTAAATTTATATACCGCCCCATTCCGAGGACTCGGGGCGGTTCACATAAAAATA
>JANHFL010003563.1:9894-21050 GCA_032468155.1 Oxyrhabdium leporinum | reverse complement strand
TATTTATTTATTTATTTATTTATTTATTTATTTATTTATTTATTTATTTATTTATTTATTTATTTATTTATTGTCATGTTTATGTAGTGTATATTAAAGGTTGTGACCCTTTGAGAGCCTTATGCAAGGGAATTTCATTTTAATGTATGCCGATCAATGTACATTTAAAGTTACAATAAAGTTATTCTAAGTCTAAATTCTAAGTCTTAATTCACTAGTCATTTCTAGCATCACTAACAAATTTGATCAATCAATCAATCAATCAATATCCTGCTGCAAATCATATCCTATAATGATGGAGGTATTTTGCATGTGTTTTTCTGACAACTTGTGATGCACATATGCCCAAATGAGTCTGGCTTTTCAAGGACATTTGAATGAAGAAGGCCTTTTAACTTTCAGAAGAATAAAAGATGTGGTTGCAAATGGCAAGATTGAAACAAAAAACCTCTCTAATGCCCAGTTTATTCCTTAAATCAGGCTTAACTCAAAGGTTGGTCCTGAGTTAGGACAAAGCCATCTGCCAGATTTCGTATGAAAACAGTAGTTTTGGGTCTACTCTCAGTTTTCCTGATGTTAACTAAGAACAGGAAACTGAGGACTGTGTGATAATAGCAGTATAAGATTTTTGTTTGAGAGAATATCCAATCACTAAGAATACTTTATTTACAGAATATTATCTGTCTCTTCCTTTTGGGCTATGGCAAGAGAAAAGAATGATTGCATTCTGGCAGAAGAACATTGGTTTCCACCGAGCAGCATTATTAATGCATTACATTAATCAGCAAACAGCTTCCAAACATATAAGTAATGAACTGGACTTGAGTTATCGGATTTAATATTTGTACAGCACAATGTACAATCAATTCTATCATATGTACTATCGATTCTAGCATTTTTAGTAAAACTGCCATATATACACTTCACGGTTATTAATAACCATTTGCTTTACAGATTAATATGCTCAGCTGACATTAAACCCAAATCATGTTGATTATATGTCCCTGTGTCTGCATGGGTTCGTGTGTGCTTCCAAAACACCCATAAGGTTTAATGCTTCTATAGTTTTAAAAGTTCTATAATAATATTGTAACAAATTAATATATTTCAGAAAGCTACAGAATCTGATTTTCTTTTAGCTTCAAACAAGCCTCTGTTCCCTTCCTAGTATTTCAAAGCAAGTTAATACTTCTAAATTGTTTTGCTAAATTGTTTTTATATTCCTACTGTTGTTTTGTTGATTTTGAGCTTGATTAATATAGCAAGTGGAAGGAGGATAGATAAATTCATTCATTTATTTGGGCTTTCACTTATTTGGTATCCTGCTACAATCTAATACCTTTAGAGAATTACATAGTATATAATATACTAAAATTAAAATAGCTATGATAAAAAAGCAGTAACCTTATAAACTACCCAACCGAAAGACCAACACAAATAACATGTGAAAAAGAAATAAAAGGGGTTAAAAAAGCAACAAATTAAATAAATAATAGAGACAAGTATGATGTTAGGTAATTGTACATTCAAAGTAAGAGGCTGTGACACTTAAATATCATTAACAAAGCAGTTGGTGACACTGGGTAGCACACAGTAATAAGAATAATAATAGAAAGGGGAATAAATACTATGTCAAACCAAAATAAGTAAACAACAATATAATACGTTACCAAGGTTGCCAATAACAGCATACACTTTCATCACTGAATAGGCTCATCTGTCATCCTGGTCCAGCACAGGACAGAAAAGCTGGGTCTTCATGGCTTGTTAGAAGGCCAATGGAGTTGAAGCCATCTGAAGCTTAGGTGGGGAATCACATTCTGAATGCAGGTACAGCAAAAGAGAATTCAAATATCCCATTGCTTCAAAGAAGAGATCTTTGCATGGAATACTTGACCTATACAATCTCGTGGGATAGGGAAAAACAACTGAAGAGAAGAAGTCCCACAAATAACTTGGCTCTGTGTCATTTAAGGCTTTATAGATGAATTGAAATGAACTTTGAATTACACCCAGAATCAGTGCAACTTTTGAAGTAATGATGTTACATAGGCATATTGAAGCATACCCATTACTATCCATGCCACTGCATTCTGGACCAACTGCAACTTCCAGATGATCTTCAAGGGCCATCTTTTATAGAAGACCAGGCAAAAATCCAACCTTATTAATACATGTGTGCTTGTGAATTTCCAGTCCAGAAATAGACACAATTGGCATACAATTGATGTTATGCAAAGGCTCACAGCCATAGCAATTACCTATTCCTCAAACAGGAATCATGAGATCAAGAGGACTCCCAAGTTGCATACTGGCTGCAAGTGGAAAAGTACAACCCCATCAAGAACTAGGGATAGACAATTCCCTGAATTGTATCTCTAGGGTGCTCCAAACCCACAGCCACTCAGTCTTATTAGGATTGGATTACAGCCTAATTTTTCCTATCCAAACTCCCACACCCTACAGAAACTGAGACAGAACCAAGAGAGCACCACTTGGTTGATCTGAGGCAGGGTTATATTACTGATATTCCTTGTTTCTATGCTGAAGGATAACCTCAAAGGCACATTTGTTTCAGATATTAAACAACAGTAAAAAGAGAATGAACCAGACAATTTGCAAAGCAAGGGTACCATTGTAAAAGTCTTCCCCACTCCTAATCCAGTGAGATGGTCCAAACTATATCACAGCTGATGTATCAAAGGCTGATGAGAGATCAAGGAAGACAGGAGAGATTCATTTCCCCATCTTGAACCCATTGTAGACCATCAAAAGTGCATCCAGTGCCATGTGCAAATATTTCTATAGATTAGAAAGAGAAATCATCACAAATCCCGAAAGACTCAATACAAGGGGGAAATTAACAATCTTCAAAGTCTATCAAGGTGTATTTATAATTGTCTACACCAATGTGATCAACACATAGTAATTCTGTTTCATTTAATGAAGGAGATTTTAATTTGCACCATTGGCATATATATCTACTTCAGAGGCCTAGTCATACAAATACTGTTGAAAAATAATCATACGCTGCCTGAAACATAATGAGGAAAGAGGGGGGGTAAAATTAATCTTCTCTTCCTTCCTTCAATGGTTCCTCAGTTATCCCAATTTGAAGATGCAAATGCCCAGTATACACAGTATATAAGTCAGCCTTAAGGGAACCTAAAGGCAATGAAGCTTCTGTGTAGACATTTTTTTTATACTGTCAATCAGATTATCTAGTTGGGGTCTTAGCAAGCAAAAGAAAAACTATGGCATCAGTTCAATCAGGCAAATACAAGTCACATGCTGAGTAGATTTTATCATCTGTTTTTACTTTTGGGATGCTCAAAATCCAAGAAGTATACAAGCATCTTTTTTACTGTTGATAGTGTTCATATTTTCATATTTTAATGATAGCTTATACTACCTTAACATTAGAAACAAAAGCAATCATGATGATCTACATAGTGGGCATGAAACCCTGATAAAAATTCTTACTGAATTACCAAACCTGGGGATATATACTAAAAAATACATTAAATAATGTCCCATGTGGGAAATTGTGGGATTTGTGAAAAATTCAGGCCAGCAGGTATTTTAATGTTAATATTTTATAAAATTTTCATATACATCTTGGCAGCTCTGGAAACTGAACAACCACAGAAAAGAAACAAGCTCCATATTTCAGAACTTGCATTTTAAATATTTACTAAAGCCTCTCCTACAGGAACACCAAAAACTGCCCTAAACACAGAGCAGCCTTTGTTCTTTAATTAAGAATTAAACATGGCTCATCTATTAAATAGTACAAGCTATAAGATGAGGAGAGGAGGAAAGGATATGTATGCAGTGATCCTGTTCCTATAGGTTTCACCCCTTTAAACCTGAGCTGCACACCTCAATCTCCCAATAATAGAATTTAGATAAGGGGGGGGAACCCTATTTATTTAGTTCTGTCTGACTGTACTCACTCTGAGCCTAATCTGAATGCTGACCTTCGTCCAGTTCTCTATATGCTAGTTATCATGGGCACTGAGTATCTTTTGGAATATAGCTAAGGGACAGATGTTCAGCTCAGGATGGGGTGTCTTAAATGCTGATATTTATGAATTATTAAAATGGGCTTTAAAGACTTTTGCTTCTTTTCTCTACCCCCACTTATCCTTTATCATACAGAATTACCCTTTCATGTTTACTACTTGACATCAGCCTGGTTTCAACTTGGCTAATGCTATGACTTGGCACCAGCTTGGAAAATGTGCTATGATATTCAAGGAATCTGAATTGGGGGAGGGAGAGGGGGGAGGAATCCAGAACACAGGGAGATGGGATTCAGAACAGCCTTAGTGAGAGATCAAAATCCATAATTTTTGCAGGGAGAGATATCATGACATATTGGCAGTTTGTTTTCTCTGGTCCCAAGCTACATAGTATTATCGTCTCAAATAGTTTGGACATGCTAAAACACAGGAATTTCTGAAACTTGAAAAATCTTGTTCTGTCTTGTCTTTAGATTAGAAAAAAAAGGCTCAGAGGGGCTGAGCACATGCCTAGAGCCAGTTTGGTCTAGTGGTGAAGGGCACCAAACTAGAAGCCAGGAGGCTCTCAGTAAAGTGTGGCCTTAGGCGTGAAAGCGGGCTGGGTGACTCTGGGACAATTACTCTCTCTCTCAATCCAACCTACCCCACAAAACTGTTGTTGTTAGGAAAATAGGAAGAGAATAGTGTGTGTGTTTGACGTCTTGTTTGACATTTATATATTTATATACATATAAAGGTAAGATATAAATAAATTGTTACAACTAGGTTTTGCATAAAATCGGCAGGGCTTGCAGAGATGAAACTTCAGCATAACCTTTTGAGCAAAATATTTCAATCAAATAGAGCAATTCCATGTATCCATATTAAAATCATGCAAATAAACAATATTTTTTTCTTCCTATATCATTTTGTTGTGGGGTTATTTTAGGGTCAAGAGAAGCTTGTCTAAATAAGTGAAACTAGATAAGTGTGTGGACCTCTGCTGAACTTTTTAATATTTCTTCTTTCTAGATTATCTGAAGGTTGAGGTCTGGAAGAAATGCTCAATGACAATAATGTGTGTGTATATATGTATACTCCCTCTCTCTCTCTCTCTCTCTCTCTCTCTCTCTCTCCCTCTCCCTCTCCCTCTCTCTCTACATGTGTGTGTGTGTGTGTGTGTGTATGTGTGTGTGTGTGTGTGTATGTTTTTTATTCCAGCATTGTTATCTCATTAAAAACTGACAAAATTAATGAAATTTTACATTTTTGTCTTCTATTTAAAGCAGACAGGAAGGAGAAAAGGAAGGCTGTATTTTGCTCTAATAAGCTGCCACCAAAATATTCTCTTTACTAAATGTTGTTAAAAGAAAAAAAAAGTAAAAAAATAAAAAGAGGATTTGGTGCATTATCATATATCCCCGTGCTTAGATAAAGCTTAATAACTTAGAGTAAGGAACATTTGACACCATAACATTAGACTTTCAAATCCTTTGCTTTATTCTTTTTAAGCAGAATGACAAGAGTGGGCATTGTCCAATTATGAGCCTTCTGTAAATATACAAGGACAAAATTAACATAAAATGTACTTATGAGAGTTAGCAAGGGAACAAATGCTATTTAAATCACATTAAATCAACTATTGTGAACTACACTATTTCTTAGCACACTGGATAATGAAATGTAGATTTTATGCTTAAGTCAATATACATTAGAGATATTTCAAACAGGGAAGGTATCTGAACCAAATAAAATTCACTGTACACAAAATATTTAGCATACTTTTGGAATGTATTAGAAATAAATTAGTTACCTATGTATCTGAAGTTGGATTGCCACAATCTTTAACAATCTTTCCCTATTCTAAAGAAGCAATGATGCCATTCACTAAAGGTGCACAACATTTACTAATTTAACAAGCTGTGGTAAATCTGGATCTAACCCCAAGCACCCTATTTCTGCCTATGAGAAAAAAATCATGATAAATAACTCAAAACAGCAAAAATAAGAAACACTGTTTTATTTGCCTGAACCCTGACACCTTGTATTGGATATTTAGAGTGGTGTGGTGGCTCAGTGGTTAAGACGCTGGGCTTGTCAGATGAAAAGCTGGCAATCCAGGTTCGAAACCCAAGTGCCATGTGACGGGGTGAGCTCCCATTCTCACCCCAGCTCCTGCTAACTTAGCAGTTCAAAAGCATGAAAATACAAGTAGATAAATAGGTATCCCTTTGGTGGGGAGGTAACAATGTTCCATGACATGATACTGGGCACATGACTGTAAAAATGTCTTTGGACAGAGCTGGCTCTATGTCCTTGAAATAGAGATGAGCACCGATCCCTATACTAGGCAATGACTAGCGGAATAAAATCTACAGGGATTCCTTTACCTTTACTTTTATTGAATATTTACCTTATTAACCATTCACTACATCTTTTGGAGTAGTTCTGTTTAGTACAATAAAATGCTGAAATAACAATTCCAACAATGTTGCAATATATATGAAAAAGAAAATGTTCCTTGAGGCATGATATCTACTGGCTTTAGCCCTGAACTGCAATTTTTTTGGGAAAGAAGTAGATGCCATTCAGAATAAGAATTCAATTTTCTGAAGTTCATCATAGTAAACTTCTCCTAATTGTCTCATCTTCCTACAAAGACTGTCTCATTTTTTAAAGTTAAAATTAGTTGTGTTCATTCTTCCATGGTAATGATTAGGAAGTATGATGTTCACATTGTATTAGAACCTGAATTGAAGTAAAAAATAAAAAGCCTCTGATTTGATTTGAACTGATGTGGTTTCAGCTTCTAATTCAGTGTGAGCCCTCTTATAACACACTAAATTAGTCCCAGAATTGAAAGTGATCAGTACACATTTGCACAATATATTACTGCTGTAACATATAATATATAAACCCAGGGAAGAAAGCCCTCTAAACCAAAATAGGTTGAGCTTTAATGATTTCTAAACATGTCCAAAAACAGAGGATCATTTCTGAAACAAATTGCTACTTTGTGTAGGCGAATATATCTCTGCTGACATTTTCACAGTATTCATTTGTTTATACTCAACCTGATCAATAACAGTGTATTGTTTATTTTGATGGATGCCATGGATCTTTCACAGAAAAAAAAAGCACGGTGCCTGGTATTTGTCATGAAAATCATTAAATCTCATTAAAACAAAGGATTTATCCTGTTAACAAGTTTGTCCACAAGCTAGACATTTACACACATGCTACTAAAAGTTGCAGCTTGACCGAGTGACTGGAATCATTAAAGGAATTGATTTTATCACAACCGTCCATATACTTATAGTGGTTAAACTACTTTTTAATATATTGTTTATAAAGCAATTCCTCATAGTGTAATTTTATATACTCTTTAAAAATGTATGATGATTCAGCAACCACTTTTATGATGCATTTGTACTGTGGCAAAATTTGAGGAAAACGGGGTACTAATTCTGAAACAACAGTATATTTGGTGTCATAACTGATTGAGGAAGCAGAGAAGAAGAACTAGTGTAAATATGTTTGCATGATTGCTTGTACAACCACTAGCAAACTGGCTGGTGAAATAGCTTATGCAATCACATATACAAATGGCTATAAAGTATTGGATCTGTCCATGGAACTTACATAAAAACAGGGTTCTCACACTTGACAGGAGCTTTGGGGAAGTGGAATTGATATAAAAGCCAATGTGATGTGTCAGTTGTGCTATGATTTGAAAGAACCAGATTCAAATCCACATTCACTCACTGAAACTTAATAGGTATATTGGACCAATCACTGTCTCTCAATCTAGCCCACTGTCCCATTTTGAGGGCACAAATTGGAGAAGAAAATACAATAGTATATGTCATATTTGGTTCATATACTACAACTGTAAATGTCATCTTTAGTATAATTCTAGTGCTTTTATCTGCTTCTCAGCTATCTCTCTGCTTGTTACTAAAATGAAATTCTTATTATGGGCCTATCCGATGAATCACACTCTGAATTGTAGAAAGCAGGCTTAACAGTTCTAATCTCAAAACCCAGCAGCCAATGGCTTCTTAGATATTGTTAGGTTTCCTGATTTTAGATTTAATTGAACACGTAAGCTAATTAAAAGAAGAACTTATGCAGAGGCTTGAAAAAGAAAAACCTGTGTTTTATTTGTATAAAGGAAAGGCAGATTTAGTAACTCCAACACAATCAAAGGAATGTATTGGAATACCCACAAACTCAGATGAGATGTGGGTTCCTTTTTATAACGTTAGAAGCTTGGTTTAGTCCCTAATTCTGGTCTTCTAATTTATGATTGCATAGCCTTGCAAAAGATAGATGGTCCTGCAAAGGATAAACACTTCCCCATTAGCCTTATCTCATTTCTCCATTTGCCTCAGGGGGCCCCTTGGTACTACAGGGCGCATAACAATACAAATCAAAGGTATCAGTTAGGGCCGAGGCCCTCTGCCCTTTGTATGATCTCTGGTGATGTATTCTTCCTGAGCCATTCTCTGACTGTTACAAGAGATAAGGCGAATAGCAGGACAGGAACGTATCATTGACAGTTGCCAATTACTTTTATAGAGGCCCAATGCAGCATATATGTGTTATAGGAAGTTACAGGAAATACATCTTAGCTTATGTGTGTTACAGAATACAAATGCAAATGCAAAGGCATAATACAGCATATATGTGGTTACAAATGTTTATAAGATAACAAGTTTCTATATTGTATTCTATTATTATTTCTTATTACTATAACCCTGACAATATGTTTACATAACAATAATTAATTCACCCCTTTTCTGTAATCAAAACAATGACCACAGATTTGTCATAAAGCTTTTTACTTGGCCAGAAATATCCACCAGATCTTTTCATATTTTTTAATCCAATTTATTTAAAATTCTGTCACAGCTCATTAGCATACTCTTCCAATTTAAATTGCAAGCTAAAGCACATTTTAATCCTTTAATTCCTCTACCATTTTTCAGTAGAAATGACAAAGTTCTGGAAACTGAAGCAATGAGAAAAAAAATTAGCTAGAACATTTGAGGAACATTTCTTAATACTTATATTTATTTCTTTGCACTCTTTACAGATATAATTATTTAGGCATTAATTATACATTTATTGAGTGAATTTATTTTATGGCATTTTTTACTTTCATTCCAAAGTAATAGATTACTGAAATCTAAAAGATACATCTTCACTTTCATACAAATGGCAGTCTAGTCTCCAGCTGGTGCTTAATGTTTCACTAGGTAATTGCTTTCCAGCATTTATTCGGATCCTGCTTTCTAATAACTTTGGGAACAAGAAAGTTTTTCTGAGTGTCTTAACTATCTTCAGTTGTGTGACATTTGCAAATTTCATAAGCATTCCTTCTATCTTTTTATCCCTGAATTATTTCTAGATATACCAAGCAACAAATGCATGGGAAGGGTTTTTAGTTAATTTGACACATACTTCCCTCTTATAAAAGGAATTTCAGATTACTTTTAATGGAAAGAAAGCTAAAAATGGGATAAATGCATTATGTCAGAGAAAAAATGCAATTGGCACTTGGTGATTACCCCTTTAATTAACAGAGAAGTGTGGCAGTTTGTGGCTTTGAGTATTGCATTGTCTCAAGGAACTCTTCACCTGAAGCACAAACTGGGTCCTGCCATGAACAGGATAGGCCAGTGCCATAATGGGACTGCCCATCTGGATAGTGCTAGAAAATGAGCCTAGGAATCAGAGGCATAAAGTTTCTTGACTTTAGCCTCAAGTTTCAAAGCGTAGATGGCATCAGGAGTGCATTCTTGCTCTTTTGGCTTCTTTTATAACAATAGGCGCACTCTCCTGCTAGACAACTTTACCAGGAATTATTGAAAGATGCCATCACTGCTCTTGCTTCTCTCCTTTCTCCTCCTTTCCATAAGCGGCTATTCTCTTGAATCTCAGTGAATGGCTGTGGAGTTCAAAGAGTCCCTAAACATCCCTATCATCATCTTATATATGGAGCTAGGGTAGGCAAGGAGAAGGCACTGGAAGGAGTTTGAACATGATTGATAGCAGGAAAATGGGAAATGCTTCCTCCTGCATCCACCCCACCCTTACTGCACCTTATCATTATGAGAAATGAACTGTATCAATGCTAGGAACACAGCTGTTGCTTGGTCTTGCCCACTAGCTGCATCACTGCACTTAAACTAAGGAGTAATTCATAGTGGTGGAAGAAATAGGAAGCCGGTACCCTATTTCCAGTAATTGTTCTCCTGCTGTGTGTAGGTCAGGAAGGCACTGGCCGTCACTGAAAACATGGAAGTCTACATAGCACATTGTTATCTCAAGAATCTGTCCAGGTATCATTGTCAGATGAATAAGTCTGCAGTTTGATGGATTTTTTTTCTTTTCTTTTTGAAGATAGGAGCATTTGGTTTCCTAGTCAGATCCAACTGAATATACCAGATAGTTGCCATTTTTGGGACAGGAAAATTTATAGGGTATAAACGCAAAGGGACATTTCTCTTGTGTTGTAAATTTAGTAGTTTAAATAGAAAAATGGCCTACTTAACACAAATAGAGCAAATGTCATTATAAATTATTACTTAATAAGTCTTATAATAGTTTTCTTTCCCAAAGCTTTATTACATAAGGTGAAAACAGTTAAACCATCTAATCTGTTTATACAATACAAGTAATCTTGCTTAAAGACTGGGGTATTTAATAACCAGTGAAGTTACAATGGCTTTTTAAAAAGGTATTTAACAACCATCTTTGAAGCTACTGCACAATCATGGAATGTGCTCTGCTGTCTTCTGTCTGGTTGTCTGTTTGAAGATGTTGATTGTTTCATTTGTCTTCTATAATTCCTTTTTTTTTCCATAACAAAAGTTTCACCTGCATACTGGATCTATACTTTTGGTTGTATACATAAATCCTGTTTTGAGTCCTGAGAGTGGTGATCCCATGGATAATTCTTATGGGATCTTCATAGGATCCCATGGATGATCACAGGATCTCATGAATTCTGGGAGTAAATTGCATATATTCTCATGTATTTACTGTATTTTTTGGAGTATAAGACGCACTTTTTCCACCCCCAAAAGTGGGTGGAATGTCTGTGCGTCTTATACACCGAATGTTGCCGAAGCCCCACCCCCCCAC
>JANHFL010003562.1:115625-126993 GCA_032468155.1 Oxyrhabdium leporinum | reverse complement strand
CTTATAAGTTGTAAACCGCCCCGAGTCTTCGGAATGGGGCGGTATATAAATGTAAAAATAAAAAAAAAATAAAAAAAGGATGGGAAAAAGAAGAACTCAACATTTTAGCCAATTGACAACAATGGATTGTAAGCAGGAGGCTAATCAAAAGTGGTAACAGCCTTAGAAAACACTGAATATCTTTTTGGATGCAAATGCTTTTAAAGAGACTAACAGAATTCTGTACAATCATAGGAAAATTATCTTAATAAACTACTATATAACCCAATAGAATTATAGCCATAATTGCATAAGCCACTAGAACTGCAATCAAACAGCGTAACATCTTTTGCAGAATATAAACAAAAGGGTTTTGAGAGATGGAATCAATATTAGATGTCCTGATACATTGACCATATTAGAGCCAGTGATTTGACAGCAGTACTTCAAAGATAAGGAGCCATTATAGTTTCTCCATAATGCCTCTGTCTGCTTTAAGTAATACTTTTCAAAGAACTGCTAAACGTTACATAATGACTGAAGATCCAACTGGGTAACATAAGGGGAGCAGGACATGCATCAATGTAGGCTCCTATGGGTGAAATGGGATTTAACAGCTTCTCTAAGGTTGTCACATGGTAATGCCAGGGCTTTAACTTAGCCCTAAACTTAAGCATGGTTAAAGTTAACAAGATTCTCTGTTTAAGATGGATAGAAAGTGATTATGTGGCAACTTGGTCAGCTCAAACTTAATGACGATTAAGTGATAGCCACTGCTGTTCAATGATAATCACTGTTAATATGCGCAAGGAAAATTCAATCTGTGAAAGGATCATAACATTCTATAACCGAGCATAACTGCATTTGTTGTACTGAGGACTCATGAAGTCAAAGCTAAAAGCACTCTTTAAGTGCCACATTACAGTAAAACTAAGCAATAACACAAGTAGTCCTCAACTTACGACCACAACTGAGCCCAAAATTTCCCATTGCTAAGCGAGACAATTAAGTGAATTTTGCCCCATTTTACAACTTTTCTTCACAGTTGTTAAGTGAATCACTGCAGTTGTTGAGTTAGTACCATGGTTGTTAAGTGAATCTGGCTTCCCTGTTGACTTTGCTTGTCAGAAGGTTGCAAAAGGTGATCACATGATCCTGGGACACTGAACCACTTGCCAACAGTCCAAATTCTGATCATATAACCACAGGAAGGCTACAATGGTTGTTGTGAAAAACGGTCAGAAGTCACTTTTTTCAGTGCTGCTGTAGCTTTGAACTTACTAAATAAATGGTTGTAAATCGAGGTCTACCTGTATTGCCTTCATTACAATAAAAATGTGACTTCATGCAAAGTTTCCAAACTGGGACAGCTGGAAGGGCAATTTTAGGCTTACAGGTCAGAGATAAAATAACTATTCTATATTCAAGCTGCCCAGGCCTTCAGTAACGTGGATCATCTCTGTCGTTACCATGGTGGCCATGAACTACTGAGCCTCTTCTAACTCTATGTTGAGAGAAAGCAAATAGAAATCTCCCACCTTACATTTTTGCACTTAATGCTTTCATCATTATACAGGTTACTAACCTTGTTTGCTTGGATTAAGTGAAAATCCTTTCCATAAGCCTTCAAACCTTGTTCAAAATTTCTACATTCTTCTTCTGTCCAAACAGACAGCTCCTCTGAATTAAAATAATACAATACATAAATTAATAAGAAACTACAAGTCAAAGAAGGAAGTTTATGTATGAATTCTTAAATATTAAAAATGATAGCATGTCTCGTGCTTGATACAGGACCATTTTATTTAGATAAAGGTATCTGGAAACAGGGAAGCTCCTTATAATGTATTTTAAAAAGTACATAGGGAAGGTGAGCAAATGCTTCGTATTGTAAGCATCTTCTTCCTGCCTAATTTATTTCCTAGGTTGGGGGTTAATTGGTTTAGAAAGCAGAATCTAGCAAGGGACCATTCCTTTCTTTCTGTCCTTTTTCATTTTCAGAGCAGACAAATTATTTTTTGCATAGAAGTTCTTCACATTCATACACTTTTACAGAAATCGTTGCACTGTGAAAATACAGTGCCATGAGTTTTCAAGATAACCAAGGTAGTATGGAAATACCTCCACAGCAAAAGATGTGTTATGAATTAGGTCCTCCCTGTCCTCTTCCCGTCCCACCTCCTCCACCACCCCATCTTCAGATGAACTCTCTTTCTCCATATCTACCAGAAGGAAAATATGGTTACTGTAATATATGTGTATACCAGAGCTGAAGTTTAAGAGAATAAAATATTCAACTGAAATAAGTATGAAAATCACTGTGGCTGTGTGTGTGCATGTAAATGTAAGAAACAAATTTGAAAAATGATGTAGAAATTCACAATAGTGAAACACATTAAAAAAAATCATACATACCCCGAGCTGCTTTTACATTAAATCTCAATCTTCTTAATGCTTCATCTGTATCAAAATTACATTTCACTAATTCATACAAAGCCTGCAAAAGAAGAAGTCCAAATTGTCATCTGAGTTTCAATTTTAAAATTCTAATGTTAAAAATGACAGAGCTCAAGCAATATGAACTATGATCTCCAGGTTTTTCTATAGCTAATATAAAAATTCCAAATCATCTCTTCAAGGTATTCAAAAATGTTGTGAATTGGATATAGAATATTATTGCTTTGACAAGAACATACTGAAGGAGTGGCCTGCTTAAAACGCCTCTGCTGATGGAAAAAAAATGAACAATTTTTCCCCGATGTTCTGTCTCTTTTCATCATCCACACAATCTTCTTCCACTGTTCTTGACAGCCGATATCCCTCCAGAGAAAATTTCAACAAAAATGTAGGTAATAAAATGGGGAGGAGGATTGCTGCTAAGAACTAACTCCTTTTTAGCCAGTGGAAAAGCTCTGTTGGCAAATGAAGATTTCCATGTATTTTACCTGTTCATTATCCTTAATATGGGATCCTTCAGGAATTGCATCAATTCCTCTTTCATCACCTGTACGTCTGGAGGCTTCATTAAGGAATTCAATCACTTTATCTTCAGTCAAGTAATCTGGATTCCATAGCAATTGATCATCATTTTCATACACTAAAATTAGAGACAGATTATTAGATTATTAGAAATTAGAGACATGTTTCCTAAAATACTTAAAGATCAGATAATTCTTTGCATACGACTCATACATTTCTCATTTTTAAAAATATTAATGAAAAAGAGGAGACCTGAATTAAAGAATGGAAAAGCAAATAGCTTCTGGAAAGTGCCTCATTTGTTTACTTTACTGTTTACCTTTTTACTTATTTCATCCAACTCCAAGTAAGCGCAAATGAGATTTCTCACATTACAACATTACATTTACAGAATGGTTTAATCAAATTTGATAATTTTACATAGAAAATACCATTTTAGAGCAAATATTCAGTAATTATTGTCTAATATTTATATAAAAGGAAAAACTAGTACTTGAATGTTAAAAACCTTTTGGGGAATATAATAGCAAAAATATCCTGATCCTTGCTTCATAATATCCTTTGCAGAAACTGTTCTAAAATTATATTATAACCTGCCAGCTATAGAAGATGTTACCAAATCTGACATATATAAATGCTGCTAGCCTCATATAAACCCCAACGATGAAAACTGAAGTGTCTTTTAATTTTATAACTTTTCCCTTTAACATACAAAAGGAAAAGAGAAAAAAAACCACAAAGCAAAATAGAAACAAATTAATTACATATTTTCTGTATTTATTTATATTCCGCCTTTATTATTTTTACAAATAAAGTAGCAAATACACACAATACTCCTTTGTTTTCTTATTTTCCAGATACCAAAAACACTGTGAGGTGGATTGGGCTAAGTGAGTGATTGGCCCAAAATCACCCAGATGGCTTTCTAGCTAAGTTGGGACTTGAACTCATGGTTTCCTGTTTTTTAGCTGGTGCCTTAATCATTAGACCAAACTGGCTCTCAACTATAGAAAATATTTCAGACTAGTTTCTGAACACATCATTTTGCTCTGACAAGAAATAGTACAGTTTATAATGCAAATTCCTCCATAAATATAGCCAAAAACAGAATCAAGTTAGTTACCCAGCTAATTAATCATTAAACATTGAACCAGGCAGAACCAATGTTTCAAATTAATTGTAATTATATTTATCTCATTGTAATATATACAGTACCAAATTTCCAACTGCCAGGAAGTGTTGGGGTTGCTCAATCAATTTCTGAAAAATGCTTTCACTAATTTAAAAGCATTAGAGAAACACACCAAAGCAAACAAACCAATTTGTTTAAAATGGTGCTCAAAGCCAGCTTCTATTTATTTTGTATTATTTCCTCAGTATGGATAAATGTAAAGCTTCCTTACATATTCTTTGTATCTTATATCTTATTCTTCATTGCAACCTTAATTTAAATGAATTGCCAATTACTTTACCTTTCTCATTCTCTTTATATTTAGATATACCAACTGGAATTTCAGCTTGATACATGGAGCCCACCATAATTTCCTATTTGGAAAAAAGTATAAATCATCTGTAATCACAGATCAAACACCATACTGTTCAATAACTAGAAAGACAGTCGAATACCAATTGCAATAAAAACATTTTAAGAGTATGAAATAAGTATATTTGTTCATATATTGACTTCTTTATGTAATTTAAACTATTATATGGGCTTAATAGTAGCCAAATTTGCCAATAAAAATGCCAGATTCCACTGCATTTTCTCAAAAACTGCCAAGTAGTTCCTAACTTGAGTGGCTAAACAACTCAGGAACTCAGAAAGAAAGAACAAGTTAACTGTCGATCCAAATTCTGGACTTGCTGCAGATTGAGTCTAGTTAGGAAATTGGCAAAGCAGATTACTTGCATATAAAATTAAGGTTTCCTTTGCTGTTATTGTTCATGAATAAGAAAAGATTCTGGAATTCTGACTTTTTGTATGAGAATGAAGCAGTAGACTTAAGTAATAAATGATCCAGTTTATCTGCAAAACCAAACTGTTACCTTTGAATGTCAGATTAAAAACAAAATCTGCACTGAGTCAGAACAAGATTTTTCAACCTGACCTCTCGTTATCAGGCAGACACAACAGTGAAATGTTCCCCCCCCCCCAGGGACAATCATTTGGATAAAGAAGGGGGAGAGGGAGGGGAGGAAATTCCAATGAAACATAATAAAATTGCAGATGTAACTAACAAAAACATGGTTTCCAACCCTCCCTCCCAAAAACTTGGTGTATTAACCGAGTCCTCTGAAATGCTCAATACATTTTAATTAATAAGATTTCAACAATGATTTTATTTAAGTAGCTTAAGAACTTTTAAAATAAACTATAGCTGCATGCTTCAGATCTTCTGGCAAAGTACTCAGTCTGTGAGATCATTCAAATTTAGTATTCAAATAGCTTAACTGTAAATGCTCCTTGAGTCCCATCTAGCTGGGACTAGCTTCATAAGAAGGAGCTTTACATACTCATAACGTTAGGAATGATTTTTCCCACAAATTATTTTTTATAATAATATTATGTTGATACAGTTATCATAAAGCTTATATTTACTTTTTTCCAGTCTTCTGAAGGAATGTAGTCTTCGTCTTCTTCAGATTCCTCTTCTATTTCACTATCTAGATTTTTAAAAATTAACAACTTCACTTACATAGTGTTAGCTATCCTGAATTTACATTTTTTCAAACAAACTATTTTCTACAGACAAATTTTTCAAGTCCCATATCTGGTTGGTTAATTAAATATTGAACTGTGATGTCACAACCAACTCTATGTGACTAATTGTGGTTGGTATATCCTGACTCATAATACTCTGAACTACAATAAGCTAGGAGGTTTCCGATTTTGAAAAATATTGAAAAATGTACATTCTAATATATTTATTTTAGGTAAATAGCTGCTACATTCAACAAGATGTTGCTTAGGAACATCTATATCTTGAAAGTCCCAAAAAACATAGCATTAAAATATAAAACAAGTTTTTGTCAGAGACAAGTCTTAGCATGTAATACTTTAAAAAAATAGAAATGTTCTTCATATAAAGGTTTACATGGCTATATTCTTTAAGGGATATATATTAGAAGGATGTATACAAATGTTTCAGAAGATATTAGCTAAGCAATTCAATGTAAAATAATTTAATCATTTCATCATCTCACAAATTCCATACACAAAGGGCAAGTACAAATGACATTTTAAAGCAGAGATTCATGGATTTAAAATTATCATGTCATTTATTAGTTTTGAAAGCATACGAAAATATTTTGCTGCATTTTTGGACTAACTTTATGTTAAAAGTATTTCTGCTCATATACACATATATGTAAGTAGAAATAAGCTAAGCAAAAATCAGACAGTAATGGAAGAAAAGCCAGTTAAAATTCTTAATATTCATACAGACAGATATAAACATTAGAGCAATGATTGGGTCAGAATTAACATCAGCTAAGCCTCTATTTCCCTAGCCAGTTTTCCAAATATTAGCTGTGAACATCAGAAATGGAAAATCTCTGGTTTAACAAATCAGTCAGCCACTTTTACCTCTCTTCAAGACCCCCTTCCTCTTTTCCCACCCTTCAATATTCAGCGTGACAGTGCTCAGAGCTTATTATCTCACTAGCAAACAAGAAAAAGATATCCAGCAGTTAGAAATGCTCTCTTCCAGAGCACAGAGGATTTTCTCACTTGAATGCAGTAATAGTAGCATATGTGCTATATATACCTGGATTATGTTTTTACACATAATTGTGGAGGTTATGCTCTTCTCCGAAATGTATTAGAAAGTAGGGCAGTAGATCTTGAGATTCAAATACAGAATTCAGAAGTTTTAACACCAACCAGCATTATCTTTACAGAGAAAATACCTTCTAACATGCTCCTCAGTAGATCCAATGATATCAAGAGACAAGACTTTAGAGAAGATCATTCTCCCACTCCCCACACAATTTATCCTTGATAAGTACCTTCACTGTAAAGACAAATAGCAACTACTATCTGTTTTTCTCTGTGACAAAGGAAAAGGCAATCTTTTATTTGTGCAGAAAGTTCTTACTGTCTCCAACCAGCAGCTGATAAGAGCTCTGAAGTTCATAAACATTCTCTTTCCACAAGAAAACATTTTCTCCTTGCAGATACTTTTAAAATATTAGAGAACTGAGAAGAGACACTCTTTCCATATATCCAGATTTCAACTACAGAGAAAAAAAATCACTGCCTTTGTCTTATTAAATTTGTGCAAATTTCTATACATAAAAGTAAGTGCTGCAATCGTCAACCTGATTCAAAATTCCAGATTTCATCGTTGCAAATGGTTCAGATTTCCCGCACATGAGAATGCCCAAATATTTGTACAACTTCCATGCATTTTTAAAACGGTTGAAAACTGATTTAAAAAATACATACTTGTATCAAAGTATTTACAACGACGTGGGCGAATTATTTCTGGTACTACAGATGAAACTGGATCACCATTTGAGGACTGTGTCTCATCCTCTTGACCTGATGAATCCTTTATAGTCTCCTCCTTAGAAACAATGTAACAAAGATAAAAGCAATTATTTTTATTAACTCTACTTGACTTCTAACATAATGCAGCAAAATAAATACAACAGTGATCTTAAAGCAAAGGTCCAATTAAATGATGAGTACAGCAAATAAAGCCGACCAAAGCTACACATTAAAACACAAAAATCAGTATATCTTAAGAAGCATCTTAAAACTAAAAATAGAAGCAACCTAGTAAATATTCACAGGAAATATTTCAGTTTCATTATCATCACTGGAAATTTTTTGTTTCACCTACTCATCATCCTTTTATATCAAGGATGAAACCAAGAAAGGATAATTGATTTCATGTTCATATTTAATTGGATAGCTTTATTATTATTTATGAACTTGAACAGTTCTTGAGGTTACCTGCTCCCGAGATAATAAAAACCTTTAACCAATAATTAAAGGACAGAAATAATTTCCCTAAAAAATTATAATTCTCCGAAATGAAGAGACAACAGATTGAATGTACATGCACAGATTTATATGCACATTCATGACCACGAATGTGTGTTTGTGTGCAGACATATACACTGTTGAAAGTTTTCTCCCTTGTTAATTTAGAGTTGCTAAGTCTAGCTGAAAAAGATCCCTGTATATATGTAACGTATTTGCCAAAATGTGACAGATTTGCATAGGCATTAAAAGTTACACTCCAAAGAAGGGGATGAAGACAAAAACAAAGCAAAACAAAAGCATAAATTACTACTGGTAAAATTTCCGAAAGTAATTGATTCCTATCTGCATAGTCTGATACACAATCCCATCTCATGTGAGAAAAGTATGGGGATGAAACTTCCAGAGGAAATAGGAATAGCACTAAGTATAAAAGTTTATTCCTGACCATAGATCAACATTCTATGTATATAGTACACCCTACATGTCATAAATGAAAATCACAGATAATTATCTTTTGTCATGGAACAATCTATAGGGAAAGTAATTCTAGAGTTTCATTATTTCATTCAGTGACCATGATGAAAGAGTGCTTTTTTACCTTTTAAAAGATTTCTAAGGATTTGACAGCTAACAGAAAAAGTGTTTCTTCCATGGCAAAGTTGAAGCAATTAATAAAGAGGAGTGGCATTAATATAAAGTGCCATTTCTACCTCCCATCTACAACCTTGTTGGAAAGGCCAAAAGCTGGAAAGAGTACGTGTTCTTCTGTGAGGGACAGATAAAATATATAAATATTTAAAAGAGTAGATAAATCCTGTTCTAAAGGCCAATGTTATAGGAAATTCTGCTTCTACTGTAAACCCTAGATACAGAACACATAGCATGATTTCTTATAAGGGCCTCCCAGACTCCAGTGAAGTGAGATTCCATAGCAGGCTGAAGTTATGTGTTGTTGTTGTTTTTAAATGAGTAGACAAGCTTAGATTCAAGGTATAGTAATTGGGATATATATTTTTTCTCTCTCAAAATTAATTTTAACTAGTATTTCAATCACTAAATCCTCATGTGGGCTTTCACTGTAATGCAACCCAGCTCTGGTCTCAGCTCGCACTGAAACACAGTGAGTGAAGAATTGCTTTTAAGAACTTGTACTAAATTATGTTCAAATTTTTTTTTCATCTTTATAGGCACAAGTTTGTGTGCCAAAGTGCATTAAACTCAGCTCTTTGGCCCTGAAAACTGTGATTCCAAAAGGAATGTGATTATTTTCATAGTGCTTGACAAATTTAATGATTAGGTCTTTGTGCACAAGATGAAATAGTTTTCTCTTGCTCTTTCTAGCAGAGGATTGAAACAAAAAATATTCTACACTTTTCAATACTTAGGAATTGTCATTCAGTTCTCGTAAATATCTGTTCAAACTGATTGCATTTGGTTTTCTATTTATGACATATTTGTATGTATTTTTTTGTGAATGTGACTACTTTTGTTTTACTGTAATATTTTCTATTTTTTCCACCTTAGAGATAGGCAGTCCTCAACGTACAACCACAATTGAGCCCAAAATTTCCATTATTGAGACAGTTAAGCGAGTTTCTTCCCATAACTGTTACGTGAATCAATGCAGTTGTTAAATTAGTAAAATGGTTGTTAAACAAATCTGCTTCTTCACTTGACTTTGCTTGTCAATAGTTGCAAAAAGTGATCACTTGACCCCATAAATATGAGCCAGCTGCAGGCACCTGACTTTGATCACATGACCATGGGGATGCTGCAACAGTCATAAGTGTGAAAAACACTCACAAGTCACTTTTTCCAGTGCCACTGTAACTTTGAGCGGTCACTAACAAATGGTTGTAAGTCAAGGACTAGCTGTAAACATTAACTTTGAAGTCAGCATGTATCAGGAAGAGGATGATCACATTATCTGCATAAAGAAAAACAGATGATTTTTTTGCTGGCCCTGGGGGATGAAATGAACATTTTGTCTAAAGTTAGATACTTGTTAGGGACTTGTTATAAATATTAAATTAAAAAGAGGCTTGTTTAAACCTTCTTACAATGGGAATTTGGTCTGAAATGCCTCTATTCCCTGTACATTTGATTTGTTTATATATACTTTTACGTAATAATTAATTTAGTAAGATTTCAATCTACAGACGTGTTTGATGATTTCTATTATAATTTTGAGAGATCTAAAATTTCTGTTACATGGTTTGATTAGTCTACAATTGATTGTTTGGAACTGTTCTGTCCTGCCAAGCAATGTGATACTTACATATGTTTGCTGTATTATTTATTAACAACACTTAAGAGACTGTTTGGACAGAAATTAATAGGGTGGGTTTTTTTACTTTTCTTAAAGATTGGCACTGTAATAGAATAATAGCAGTCTCTGAGCCACTGGACAGAGCAATCAATGTATGTGAAAAAAAGGCCAGCACAAGAGCTCACTATTCAGCATTAGCTTTTATAAGTAATGCCAGAAGAAAAGAAGATAAAATAATCAAAGGATGGAGATGGGGTCAGCAGTAGCAGCTCTGGGAAGTAAAGAGAAAGAGGGAAACAAAACTAGATGTAAATGTAGGCGGGGAAAGAGATCAAAGGAAAGGAAAGGAAATAAAAGATAGCTTTCGTCAGGTATATTACAATTTCAGCATGAAAACAGTCTTTCCCAAATGGCACATCTTCAAAGGCACCAATGCTTTTCAGCAGTGAACCCTGCAATTGCTTGTATTTGCTGCCCACTTTTACTTTCAGCATCATTTTCTACTCTTTTAAGAATTACAGGGAATGTAAGATTCCCCATCCACAAATAATTATTTAATGTGGGGGGCAGGGGAAAATTTCATCTTCTTATGGATTAACTTTGAGTAGTTCCTTGTAGGATATATAAAGGAAGCTGAAAATACACAAATATTAACAATATATTACAACCCAGAATGACTATATGGATAACTGAGGTTGATATGCCTTCTTCATTAAAAGACTGCAGATGATGAAAGAGCTGACACTTGTCAGAAGCGCAGCCACCACCAGAACATCTAAAAATGGCATAAAACAAAGAAAAGCAATAAACACTCCTTACAGGAGTTTCTTATCTGCATCAGGTTTTTTTAATGCTCCTGGTTTATATATGGGATAAAGTTTCATTCATTCATGCTTTCTTTCTAATACTATTTTTTAAAATATTTAGATATAAATATGATTTCATCTGCTTCCTTGTGATCTGATTTTAGAAACAAAAGTTTTCAAACCTTTATCTATTTTGGACAATACCTTTAGTAAAGGTAAATATATAATATAAATGTAAAATATAGAAACTTAAATAAATAAATATAGATAGAAGGAAGGAAGGAAGGAAGGAAGGAAGGAAGGAAGGAAGGAAGGAAGGAAGGAAGGAAGGAAGGAAGGAAG
>JANHFL010003562.1:73846-101159 GCA_032468155.1 Oxyrhabdium leporinum | reverse complement strand
ATTGCTTATAAGCTGTAAACCGCCCCGAGTCTTCGGAATGGGGCGGTATATAAATGTAAAATAAATAAATAAATAAAATAAATAAATAAAATACAGAATGTATGTTGGTTGTCTGTGTCACTTCTTTTTACAGATTTGAAGAATGTTACCCCATCCATTCCTACCACCCCCAGTTTTATTAAGGCTAAACAATCCAAGTGACTTAAAATAATTCTTTATACGACTTTAAATCATTTCAAATTAAGAGCTTTGTTTTCAGTATCAACTCAGCTAATCCTCATATAAGGAAAAAAAACCCTAATCGAGGTCTTATAATAAAGTTACATTACAACAAAATATTTTATTATGATTTTACCAAATTGTCAATTTCTTTATGATTCCTTAACAGATAAGATTTCAAATACATTATTGCTATGGACACAAATTAAATATATCCTTCTTTATAGAGTCCGTGGTGCTCTCTAAGCTCAGTTGTTTGCTTGCAAACATTTCATTTCATTGTAGACATCGTCTACAAGGACCTCAGATTTCAATCCTGAGCTACATATATTCTCTTCTATTGGAGACTTTATAAAAGTTACATTTCTGATTATAACACAGAATCTTGTGATTTGTGTTTATTGAATACAAAAAGTTATGAGATTTCCTAGAAGTGTCCCATCCAAATATTAACCAGATCTGAACCTGTTTAGCTTGTTGAGATCAGTCAGAGTAGGCTAGTTGCTGCCTCTGTTTAAGACTCCTAAATTATATACAAAAATACAAAATACAAGTGAGATCTCTCTTGCTAATTAAGCAGGTCTTGAAAGGGTTAACCTACCTAAAATGTGTGTATTACCCAAGAAGAATCAATGAACCTGCAATACAATTCTATTATCAGTGGATAACATTATTCATGCTGGCACTTGGCCTTAGTTAGGGCATAATAAATCTTCATTTTTAAAAAATTGCATTCTTGCATTAATCTGAACTTTGCTAGATAATGCCATAGTTACATGTATCATATTTTCCAAATTCTAGTGATAGTTCAAAGGTACATTTTTAGAAATATATAAGAGCAACATGACACAGGCATATTTGTTAGGGCTATGTAAAACTTTCAAATGAAACATCTCTCCTAAAATTATTAAAGCAATTATCTTCTGCAAGCTTAGTATAGCTGATTCCAAAGCTGTTCATAGCTATCTGCATGCACAGCTAGCTGCTTTGCTGAGGAGAAAGCTCATTGTGAAACACTTCATTCAAAAGCTTTATAAAGCACTAATATTTGCTGAGCATGTAATGATCATTAGAAGTGGTCCCTTGAGATCAAACTGCCTTTTAGCATGGAACACACACTCTTTTAAATAAAGTTCAGTGTAGTTAATTATAGCAACAACTGTGCATTCTATAATATATGTAATCAAAATGAACTTGAATAAAGAACTTATTTCTTCTCCAGTTTAGTAAATATTAAAATAAAACATTACCTGGGCTTGCTGATTCAACTGATGGCTGTCCAAAAGAGAAAAAGAAAATATTATTAGTAATAACACTAGTTATGTTAAACTTTGTATTTAAATCAAGCATATAATTGTCTAGAAAATGTCTGATGTCTGATTTGTTACAAAAAAAGAAAAACACATCATGGAAATATTTGCAATCCTTATTTTTAGCCATAGTCAAAATACAGGTAGTTATTGTGTTATGACACCCCCCCAAAAGATACGTATTCCCCTGTTATGAAATTCCAATGGCCAAGATCTCCCCCCCCCATGGTCACATGGCTGCATTCTGGGCACCCAGTAACTGGCCCACATTTACAGCCATTATATGACCACAATTTATAATGGTTTTGCTGAAAACCGGTGTTACTTTCAGTTTTGGCAAAATGCCTCATAGTGAATAATACATTTGCTTAACGGCCAAAAATTCACTTAATGACCATAGTGATTTGCTTAATAACTGCTGCAAAAGGTCATAAAAAAGATTTGTGGAAAAAAATTGGCAACTTTAGCAAAAGGATGTTTAGTATTGACTTTAGAAAGTTTTTAACAAACATACAAACAAAATACAAATGGACTTATTTAAGACTTCGAAGTTAATTGAAAGGATTTTTCCCATGGGAAAATGTCTATATATTTGGATTAAAACTGGTAACTTTGAAGGTTGGACACTACTGAACACTTTAAGAGAGATCTACAATGAACGGGTTTCAGGAAGTTATTTACTATTACTGAAGAATTAGAAGATGGTACCAAAGATGAACAAGCCCATTGAATAAAACTAAACTGATTTGAAGGTGGATTAAAAAATAACTTATAAGAAAGAGATGGAAATAGTGGATTTACAAATGAAACTAAATTATGATCTAATAAGTGAAAAAGGCGTACACATATTAAAACAGATGAGTGCTGTGGATTATTCTCTACATTAGATTTACAAAAGGGACTTGTTGAAGCTGTCAAGGATTTTCTAAAAAGAGATAGTAAGAATATGAAGAGTGGTGAATAACTTTTTTTTACTAGAATTATAAAGGGACTTGAAAGGATACAAGGCATTTTGAAAGAAGAGACAAAGTATCAAAAGGGGATGCTAGAACTTTATTTGAGAGATCTAAAGATTGTTGGGAGAAAGAAGAAAAATATAAAATTGGTTTATTTGATTGACGTTAAAATAAATGGGTAGCTATTTTGGATAATGTTTAAATGGTTTGTTGACAGACTGGATGATTATGTTTTAAAGGTTTTGTTTGTTTGGAGAGAGGAAACGGGGGAATATGTTTAAATAGAGATGGAAATTTAAATATAAAAGGAAGAATTAAAATTGAGTTTAAGCAGATATAGTCTGTGATAGAGTTGTTATTTTTGATAACCCTTAATGGACTTTTGCTGATTAATATGGAGAGATGAGTTTTTAGAGATTGTTTATATAGAATGGGGTGAGGTATGGGATGAAGAGTTGCTTGGTGCTATTTTAAGAGACAGTGAAGATGATCATATTTACAGGGGATGAAGAGGGAGGTTCCTTTTTCTCTGTTCCTTTTTTCTTGTCTGCATTAGGTACACACATACACTATATATATATAACTTGTATTCATTTTATCTGTATAACATAATTTTCAATAACATTACTATATAAAAAATAAGGGGCTAGGATGCAGAAACCTGGAAGCAAAATAAGTGAAATCTCACCGTCATTTATGAGATAATTCACTGAGGTGGAGCTTCAGCCACTTTTCCCAGATTGCAAAACTGAAGGACCACCCTTTCAGATAAACATGATACTGAAACATCTACATGTTCCTCATAAATGTTTTGAAATACAATATTCATGTTTCTCTCTCTGTTTCAGTGAATTCTCTTCCAGAATCCAATAGTAACTGGGAGATATACAAATAAGTATCATTAGGACACTAACTATAGCTTATTACAAATTTATCAATAAACTTTCCCAACAGTTTCGTGTAGATAGTTCCCACAATATTCTCAAAAACCTTCCCCCCAAATTATTGATAGATCCTAGTTCACATTACAGGTATTTTCCCAGGTACTGCTTTAGATCCTGCCTTTGAAGAGGAAGATTCAGGCAAATCTTCATGCCTCTTCTTTTCCAATAGACCTTAAACAATGCCACGGGACAATATCCCATCAATGCAATAGGAGAGAAGTCTTGAAGCTTTGCCTCCTTTATTGTCATGGAGGCTTGAACCTGAGCTCTTATTTGGCCAAGTCCACCTTTGTCTTCTTCTATGGCACTCTATTAGCTTCTGGTATTTTAACTCCTGCACCACCTCGGAAAGCTAAGCAGCACATGGGATTAGCAAACAGGAGCAGGCTGCACAGGGACAATTCAACCCTCTGGTCACCTCCAAATTCAAGGCAACATCAATGGAACTGTTTCTCGAGGTGCTAGGAAAATCCCTAAGTGCTTAGTGGAATTCCTCCAAATACATAAGGTGCCTGGGGCAGATAGTCAGTCATGCCATCTTGCAGAAATTATGCAGAGTGATTAATCACATCTGATCAGAAAGTTATTTGAAAATGGCAAAGGACTATATTAGTGTCCTCTAACCTCACACAATATATCTGAAATAAAAGAGAGATCTGGTATATGCCTGCATATGTATTTTGAGCCTGAAATTATATTGAGACAAGTTATGCTAATATCAGCCAAGGCAGATAAACCAAGCCAAGAAATCAACTCCACAAGTGGCTAAAACTACTTTTATTGAAATTTGCTGTAACAAAATCTGGCACATCTGATTATGCGGTACATCCTCCTTACTGTCCAATGAATTAGGTAGGTCTTTGTCTGAGCCACTTGCAAATGTTACCTGGATGTTGTGGACAATGTATTTTATCCCATATACTTTTAGTGACAAAGCTGCAGATCTCTATCAAGTTCATTTCACTTACTCTGCAGGTATTCCTGAGTTACTGAGCCTTCCTAGACACTCCTCCAAGGTACAGAGACTAAAAGCTTGTAAGACAAATAGTTATTGAAATGCCAATATCAGACCAGTGGGGAAATCGAAGAGGGATGTACATTGTAGGGGCAGCCACGTGGGATCCTTACCTTGCCTTTATAGTTCAGCTGAATGTACAGACACTTACAGCACACCATTTCAAAAGTAGGGTGCCTGGTCACAGATAAATTATTTCTTAAAAGCACAACCACCCCGCTCTCTTGAACCCTGGCATTGCAGCTGCTATCAGACACAAAACTCAGGAGGAGAAATCTTCAAGAGGACCATAGCCCTAATCTACCCAATAATATATACCTTAGATGCATTTGTTCACCTACCACCAACTTATGAATAAAGGTAGTATTATTATAGATGGATCTGGCATTCAGCAACAATAGATATAGTAATTTAATTACTATAAGGTACACATAATATCAAAACAGAATGTAAATGTTTTGTTAGTGGCAGTAGGATCCTCCTCAAAGACTAAAGTGCCTAGGAAGCTATACTAAAGACATTAAGATATTATTTTAATATCGGTACTTAGACACTGCTCATCAACTACACATAAATGTTGATGTTCTACCCACCAAGGCTGCCATGTACAATAATAGAGAGCTGCTTCAACACTCAGTCAGTCACTCTAAAATGTATCTGTTTCCACCTCCTTTACCTTTCAGGAAGCACAAAATTCTATAACAAATGACAAGCATGTTCTCAATAGTTTTGCAAAATTAGGAAGCATATCCTTAGAGGCTTAGTTTTTACTCGGGTTTTTACTCCCAGATTTAGTTGTTATTCAAACAATAAAATACTTGGTCCTTAATGAAGGAAAAGAAATCAAACAAAATAAACAAAGAACTTGTGAAACATACAAAGTACCTCTAAAATTACATAAATATTCACCACTATTGCATAAATAGATATTTTCCATTTAATCTCACTCATATCCCAAAAGTTCCAGATCAGATTCAGATCAGATAACAATCGGTTCTGATTATGGTATGAGACAATGAGAGCTGGATACAAATTTACCAAAAACATATTTTTAAAAGCTAGGGATGCAGAGCATGGCACTCAGAATTCATTCCAACCCTCTAATAATAGCTCCACTTTAAGTCATGTGACTGGCAGAAAGAAAGGAGTTCAAAGTTAAAAAAAAAAAAAAAAAGCTCACATTACATGACACTGTGAGCTCCAGAGGGGAATAGTGGTAAAATTTTATTGGATTTTTTTTCCCTGCAACCTCTGGCCCTATTCAGCCTATTTTCAAACTTAATCTTTCTTTTGACAGCTTCTATCCTAACAGCAAGTTTTGTCTCATCCTGTTCGGTATTATATGCTAATAGACGGAGTCCCAAGTTTCTTTTATTGTAACTGTGAGAAATAGCTAAGTATGGTCCAGTTGTCAGTTCCATAACTCCAGTGTGCCATAAAACCAGAAGCCCAAGAAATTACAAATAAAAAGAACACAACTTGTACAGCTTTCAATAAACTATTCAAAGTCAACGTTATGCTGTTTCTGTTATCCAGAAGAAAACAACTACAGATTTTAAAAGCCTAATATACAAAAACAACTATAAGTTTTTGAAATGCCACGATTTCCTGCTATCTCTCAAATATATATCCAATAACCACAACAAAAAGTATTGGATATAGCTTTTGGTGATTACATTTTAAAAATAATGATATAACACTGGAAATCAGACTATTATTTTAACTGATTGAGAAAGAATATTGAGTTCACAGTAAGTCATGAAAGGAAGTTATTGCCTATGTCTCCAAAGATTCATAGTGGCATACCTTTAGGATTATTATATTGAGAGTCCACTTTTTTCTGGGGTTCAAGATCAGCCCCAGCCAGACACTTTAACTACTAGACTACCACTGGCCAAGGATAAATAGCACCAAAGTGTATGGAAAAATCTAGGAAACAAGTTGATCTCCACCTGTAATTATTCAAACTACAAAGTTCATGCACTATAATTAGGAATTTCTAGTGCTTTCTTTATAACAGAAAAAGTTTTTCCAAAGACAACAGTATTTACTTATTTACTACCAGATGCATATTCTACCTTTATTTTGTACAATCAAGATAAGTGTATATAAGGGATGAGGTCTATTTTCTTCACAACAATCCCTTTGTAAAGTGGATTGAACTTAGAGAGTGACCTCACCCCTTTAATACTCTTCATGATCCTACTGCCCTCTGCATATTTTAAGATGGAAATATAAGAATTTCCAACCAGCATGATGTCAGAGAACTAACTCAAAAGGTGAGCTTAGAAAGGCTTGAAGCCTAACCACTAAGATATGAGAGACATTTCACCATTTTCAGGGTAATCTAAATTTTGCAGAAATATAAAAAAATATAATTTCAAAAAAGAACACCCAGCTGGATTAGGGCAAAATCTGTTATTCTGGCATTCTGTCTCACACTAGCCAACCAGCCAGCTCCAGGTATTGGCAACTAGAAGGTAGAGTTTCATCTCTTCATATCAGTCACCCTGAAAATGGCAGTTTGAAACATGTTGGCTCTAAAGGTAACCAGTTTTCTACACCAAGAGATAAAAAAATATGGGAAAAAGTTGCTCAGCCAATCAAGAGGTACAATGAAAGAATGCCCTGAAGTGGGCTTCTCTCCTCTGGAAAAGTTTGTTCCCCCTCCAAGGCAAGAGTAGCTCCTACTGTCATGATGCTCCAAAAGATCATAAAACTTGGCTTTCTGGAACACATTTGGTTTCTGACTGCTATAGAGTACCCGGTATATGAATGCTATCTTATAATTTTAAAACTAATAAGATACTGCTTTTCTTTTATGATTGTTGTATTTTATTGCCGATGCATTGGCAATTGCTTTATTGTCATTTAGAATCACTTTGACTGAAATAGTTTATAAATGTATAAATAGACTGAAGAAATATTCCAAAATTTGAGGGCTGTTTGGCAATCAAACAGATTGCCTCAAGTAATGTTTCTTCTTCTTTGGAGGTATTGAAGCAGAAGCTAGGCAGCCTTCTGTCAAGCATACTAAAACAGCATCCTTTCACTAAAAAAAATATCTTAAAATGAACAGTGAACTGGGCCAGGTGATTTTCAAGATCTCTTTAACTTTACCATCCTAGGCAAACCTGATTTATATAACAAGCTATATATCAGGAACTGGAGCTTGTGTAAAAGGCAGCAGGGAGATCTTTGCAAAACATATGCTGCACACATCATATTATTTTGCTCTTCAAACATTTCATTGGTTTTTATTGTGCTTCCAGGTGCAATTCAATGTACTCTTGTTGATCTACAAAGTTCTAAACTATATGAGACCAGGAAATTTAAAGTATCATTTATTTCCATATTAATGTTAATGCCAAGAGTCTATCTGAATTGTGGTAGGATATGCAATTATGCAATAAATAAATATTGGTAATTTATTATCATCACTGGAAACCAGCTTCTGTAGCATAATTACAGAATTTACTATCAACGAAGAAAAAAAAAAGGCTTCTTTCTCATTCTGCTTTCAACAAATAAATACTCTACATTGTCAGAACATGTAGTGTATACAGAGTACTCTGGGCCTCAAAGCAAAATTCTCACACGGAGCTGTGCAATTTGAGAGTTAAGTTGTTGACTCTCTCCCAATTGAGATTGGTTCTGAGAAAGAGAAGAGAGGCATCGTGAGCTGCTTCTTCTCTGCTGCTGTCACCGTATGCTAAAGCCTCACAAGGATCTCCTCTTACTCTCTTAGTCCTACAAAGCATCCCATTCCTGGCTGAGGACTAGAAGGTGACTGTCAGTAATGGCATCACTACTGTTGTTGAAGCAACAGCTTACTTGGGAACAACAGTGGAAAATGATGAAATAGCAGCAGGTCAATGCTATTCTTCTCTTGCTGGAGCACTGTGAGACCAAGCTTATTTCTTTGAAAGACTGAAGGTATGGAGCAAGGGAGAATCTGGAGTATCCTGCATTTCTGAGCTCAAAATGTGTACAATTAAACTATTAATTTTTAACTGGAGAAAAAGCCTTGCATTTCCTATTTGTATGCCCCTGCTTTTATCTCTGTGATGCTATGTTGTTATTTAAATTAAACATCTCTCTCAAAGTTGGTATTGTATTGTTTGATTGCATGATAAGTACTAATATTTTTATTGCAACAAGTAATCCTCAACTTATGATCACAAATGGGATGGCAATTTTGGTCATTAAGTGATGCGGTCACTAAGTGAATCATCAGGTGACTTTAACTAGAGTATACTACCATTTTTACTGTGGTTGTTAAATGAATAACAGCATTCAGTAAACGAATCCAGCTTCTTCCATTGACTTTGCTGGTTAGAAGCCGGATGGGAATGTAACAAGTCATGACTATGACTGCAAGATGCTGCAACCATCATAAATGTGAGCCAGTTGCCAAGCACCCAAATTATGATCATGTGACCTTAGGGTGGTGCAATAGTTGTAATTTCAAGAACCATTATGGTCATAAGTCACTTTTTCAGAGGCTGCCATAACTTTGAACTAATGATAACCATTGACATAATAATGATAAGCAAATAAAAGTAGAGTAAGAATTAGTTCCCCAACTGATAAAGACATATAAACAACCTATGTAAGCTTCCTTTTATCAGGACAGAAATCCACTTCCTTATCAATTTGTCTCAATGTTGTTGATAATTTTAATTTACATATTGACTCTAAATTGCACACAACTAATTGTTGAAATTCTAGTAAGCTCATCCCATCTATCTCAATTAATTTTGTTAAAGAGAATTCTGTGACACTCATACCTCTAAGAGGAACTTTCCACTTAAGCAGTTGTCAATGAGTCTGATACTAATTTACCATAAACATTTTTTCTACAGCTTTAACTTTCCATATCCTATTGATTCAACCATATAAAGGAATGCATATCAAAACTCTGCAGTTAATCTAAACTTAATAAAAATGTAAAAACTTTCACTAGCTTTTAGAAATTTGAAAACTCAAGTGGGTAAAAATTAGTTTAGTTTATTGTTTATTGATTAGTCTGGGAAAATGAAAACTATAGAAACCAGAAAAGCCTTCTTTTTTTGCTACAACAGAAACACCTAGCTTTGCAAAGCCAATACAATATAAAATTTGTGTGACAAGAAAGGTCCAAACAATGTATGATTTTCCACATTCTATAATGCAATACCTTTTCCCAGTTAAAAATCAATAGTTTAATTCTATGTATAAAAACCACTACATGATAAGATTATTTGGCCTTTAAAATATTTTGATAATTAAAGGCAATTTGAATTATTTTAAAACTACTGAAGCAAAATTAATAGCTATCAATATTATTAATACTCTCATACATGCATATTTGAGGATTTATTTTGTTATAGTACTGCTCAAAAATATTTTCCCCAGAAATGCTTGTCTTATTTAGTGCCCCTTTATTTGGACCAGGTAATGATTTGGAGAATTTTTGATTTCAGTAAACATGTGTGTCCCTAAAGGAAAAAAAAAACCTTCAATATTTCATCTTGTTTTAATGAAATTGTTACAATTTGTTTTTATTTTTAATATGTTATTTTTGGGGGGTTTGATTATCAAGATTTTATTTAAAAGTATACTCCTTTGTAAATTACTTTAGGAATCCCTCTGATAACAAAAGAGTAAACAGAGGAAAAGAAAAATCATTAGATAGCCTGATCATCTAGCAGTGATCATTACTTCAAAACAGTCTTGTTTCAGAAGCGATGTAGAATATGGTTCATGTGTATGTATACATTTCTTCCTCTAGCATATAATTAAGAGCTCCAATTTTTGACTGAATTTACTTTCACCATTCTGCTAAAATAAAAAAGAAACTTTATTTAGTCAGCATAACACTGAATATATAAGTATAAAACTAGTACTGATATAGAAGTAGATACAAAACTCCAGAAAACAATAGGACATATGCATAGTAAGTTGTCAGACCTACTATTAAAAATTGAATTATATAAATGATAAACTAAGGTAGTACTACTTTGTCCATTTAGAAAAGAAAAGCAGGCAAAAACTATTACTAAAACAGAAGAAACTTTCAACATTGTAATAAAACAAAGAAAAGTTAAGTATACCCATTTTAACTCATTGTATCAAACAGATGTAAAAACCATTAAGTTTTTGAAAAGGAAACTGTGAAGAGACAAGTTTGAACATGAGCCACATGTTCCTGAAACTAATCAGTTTCATTTTCTGAATCTCAACTAAAATGATTAATATTCTCTGATCTTTTCCTTGTTTTTTATCATTTTGATGGATATCTGAAAACTGCTATCTCGCCTGTCCTGAGATGAGCTTCCCTATTTTTTCACATATTAATATAATTGCAAATTAGACCTATTTCTTTTACATCTTTTCATTTTTGGTATCATTTTAAACAAAAATGTCATATGGACACAATCTTATTTAAGTGAGCAAAGGTGAGAGCAGCACAGGCATCAAAGCACTGTACTTGTTTGGCTCCACATGGAATAATTATAACACTTTTTAAGCAGAAGAGTGGGGAAAGATACTTCTTTTCAAAGACATGCGCTAAAACACGTTATCAATTTTTGAGATAAGTAATTCATCCAAGCTGGGCTAAGACATTTTGAGAGGTTTTCCTTCTACCAAAAAACCCCAAACACATCAATGTTTTAAAGAATATTCAAATGTCAGTAAACTATACTACTATCAATTCTGAAGCAATACCCCATTACTTGTGGGAATCAATCAAAGGCTAATATGGTAGGGTAAAGGATTAAAGTAAGCTCTCCTAGACAAGTTCAACTACATCCATATGCTTTTCTCTTGGCAGCAAAGCAGAAATGGTTTGCTATTGTTTTTTTCTGGATGTTTTTTTTTTAAAGCTTCCCTCTCTATCCTGTAGATTCGGTATCCTTTGGTGGTCTTCCATCCAACTCTGCACCAGGCCAGTCCCTGCCTAGCTTACAGGCCCACAAAAAGCTGGGCAGGTGCTACCACCTCCACCACCCAGCCACCTTGTGAGCTTCTGAATTTCAAGGAGGGGGGGGGAGAGCGACAAATGTTACAGTTTTGGCAAATTATAACTCCCATCCCATCCCAATGGCCTTTTCCAGTGTCCACAAGCCAAGTACTTTACCTGTTAGAAAGTATCCTGCCAAATGCTGCAGCAGCACAGAGCTCTCCCCACTTCAAAGACTTTCAAAGACTGTATAGTACTAAAACACCCAACCATCGGAAGCGGGAGGAGGGGGGGGGGAGAGGAGGAGGCGCTTCAGCAAAATAAGCCTCTCTTGACTCCCCAACTCGCCCCACGAAGCTTTTGGGTCTCCCCAGATCTCCCATTCATCCCATCTCCCCTGCTGGAGTGGGGGGGGGGAGACAAATAAGGGGGCAACTTGGGTGAATCCAGACTGTCCCGAACAGGAAGAAAAGCAGCAGCCTTTTTCTTTTCTGCTGTTCACAGGAAGGCACCTCTCATATTCCAGAAGGAAACGAAAGGGTCGTGTCAACGTTTCTCGTCCCTTTCGCCCAAGCCATTCCCGCCACGCCGGGGTCCCGCAGGGCCGGGGCGTCCTCCCCGCGAGTTCTAGGCGCAAGACGCCACCCAGGCCCATCTCGGGACCTTCCACCCATCTCCGTAACTAACTTGTGGGGGAAGCGAAAGGAAAAGGAGGGCAGCGGCCGCGCAACAAGTTCCCGGCTGGCCCCAGAGACTCGACTCCTATGTCTTTTCCCTCTCCGGCCGTCGCTTCTTCTTCCTCTTCCTCCTCTCCCTCCTTCCTTCCCCTCCTTTCCCTTCCATCCCCTCGCCGCCACCCGCGACTCTCCCTCACTTACCTCCGCCATGTTCGCCGCTCAGCTGAGGCGGGCCGAGCCTGGAGAAGGGGAATCACATCGCCGCCGCGGCGGAGAGGAAGAAATGGGCACAGAAAGGCTGCGGAAGCGGCGGCGGCGATGGGTCACAGGCTCTGGGAAGCGGCAGCAGTGGATGCAGGGAGGAGGGAGCGGGAAGCCACCAGGGGGAGGAAGAGGCTCAACGTCACCGCGCAAAGGAGGTGGGCGCGCCCGCGACACCGCCTCTCCGTTCCCCCGCCCGCTCTCAGACCGCCCGCCTGCTCGCTCGCTCGCTTTGCCTGTCCTTCTCTTTTTCCGCCAGCGCGAGCGCTTCAGTCACGAGACGACGGCGTCCGCTTCCCGGCGTCGCGCTCGCGGAAGGCGCTTTTTTCCCCCCGCCCCCTTCCCGAACACGGGAAGAGAAACGGTCTCTTTCGGGGACGGGGGCCGTTTGAAGAAAAGAAAAAAAAGTGTTTTAAAACGGGCTACGCACGCGCAGTCCCCACCCAGAGGCGAGGTCCCGACTTCTCTGGGCGGACAACGACTCCTCACAACGTAACGCGGAGCCGCCACCCCCCCTCCACCCCCCAAAATGAGCACCTTGTACAAAACCGCGACTCAACCCACCCGCCTCGACGGGCCGGGGTGAGTCAAAAGCTTCCGCTTCGCCAAAGTTACCCCCCCTTGAGCGTTCTCTTCGCACGTTTCCTTTCGCGCATTTTCCCTGCGGCGGAAGAATGGAGCCCAAATTGTTTCCAGACTTGGATCGAATAAGTAACCGTAGCCTCTTCCCGTATCGCGAACGCGCGGGGATAAAGGAGCAAGAAGAGGGGGACTCGTGATGGGGAAAGCTCTTCACTCCGGAGCAGGTTATCGCCCGCCTTTTATCTTTCCCGAAAGGCGGGAAGAGTAGATCAGGGCTCGCCCCGTCTTTCCTCTGCCCCCGCTCCGCGTCTAGTCTGGTATAGGATCTCCTGCTTGAGCAGGGGTGTGTGGACTAGAAGACCTCCAGGGGCCCTTCGAGCTCTGTTCTGCTTCTGATGCGTCTCCTCACGTACCTGTTTGCCCATGGTCTAAGAATGGCAGCTTCCTCCTCACGAAGACGGGAGCGGGGACGAACAGGTGGGAAACGAGGCAGCGGGGTGGGGTGGGGGAAAGGATTCGGCTTCTTGCTTCGAAGCTTTGGCGCTGCTGCCAAAATCGAATGGCTCCTTTGCCGTTTGTTTTTCTGAAAAAGTTATCCTAAAGGAAGATTATGTTAGCCAGGGTAGTAATGCTAGCCTCGCGTTTCCAGTTGTGAAAGGATACACTGGAGATGGTTTTAGTTTTGTAGCATTTATTTATTACATTACAGGGAGTCCTCGACTTACAACAGCCCATTTAGTGTCTGTTCAAAGTCACAACAGCACTGAAAAAAAAGTGACTGATGACTGTTTTTCACAATTATATCCACTGAAGCATACCCAGAGTTATGTGATTTACATTCGGATGCTTGACAACTGACTCACATTTATAACCGCCCCGAGTCTTCGGAATGGGGCGGTATATAAATGTAAAAATAAATAAATAAATAAATAAATAATGGTTGTAGTGTCCCAGGCTCATGCGATCACCTTTTATGCCCTTTTAACAAGCAAAGTCAATGGGGAAACCAGATTCACTTAACAATTGTGCTACTAATTTAACAATTGCAGTGATTCACATAACAAATGTGGCAAGAAAAGTGGTAAAATGGGGCAAAACTCAACAAATTTCTCACTTAACAACATAAATTTTGGACTCAGTTTTGGTTGTAAGTTGAGATCTACCTGTATACTATCTCATATAAGTAGTCCTTGACTTACAACCATTTGTTTAGTGACAGAAGTTACAACAGCACTGAAAATAGTGACATGACCCTTTTTTTCACACTTAGAATGTTGCAGCATGTGGTCATGTGATCAAAACTTGGATGCCTAGCAACTGGCACATATTTATGAGGTTACAGTGTCCCAGAATCATGTGATTGACCTTTGCGACCTTCTAACAAGCAAAGTCAATTGGGAAGCCAGATTCACTTCACCACCATGTTACTAATTTAACAGCTGCTATGATTCACTTAACAGAGGCAAGAAAAGTTGTAAAATGGGGGCAAAACTCAACAACTGTCTTGCTTCGTAACAGAAATGTTGGGTTCAATTGTCATAAGTCAAGGACTACCTGTATATTTAAAAGACTACGTAGTGAAAAGAGCCAAGAGTAAGTGTCATAGGAAACAAAGACTGAGGTGACTGATTTATGGTTTGCCATTCTGCTCATGTGTGGGGAGAGGGTTCAGGTTAGGATTCCGCAATTTGCAAACCATCCCCGACCCCAAAGCAAAATGAATTCCTGTATCGGTTGGGCCATCGAAGTTTGGTGACACAGTGCCAACAAAGCAGCATGGGTCTTCTGACATTTGGTGGCTGAAAATTTTCAGAGCTGTTTAACGTAGTTAAGGATGTAAAGAAGACCCTTTAACTCAGGGGTATTAAACTGGTGGCCAGCGGGCCGGATGTGTCGTGCGTAAACCACACCCACCCTAGCTCCGTGAATGGGAAAAACGTCAGGAAACATCATGTGACGGCAACGCGATGCTGTGAGTTTGACACCTGTGCTTTAGCCCATTAGAAAAAAAAATCCCAGCGCTGCCTGTTTTGTATCAACTAATTTCAGTGGGACAGTCTCTAATTACATGCAACTACTGCACTCTCCAATAAATATGCATAAGATTGAATTCTACTGAACTCAGCAGGATTTCCAACAGGACATAAAACGTTGCACTGTAAATGCAAAGATGAAAGCAGTGGAATCTTCAATTTAATCATAACAGATTGAATTAAAAAAAATAATTGAAATGATTTGGACTTGTCTTACTACTGGTTAGACATTTTTAGGATTTTCAGCTTGTTTTAGTAGTAGTTGCTGCCTGTCAAGAACACTTGACTATACTTCTTAGCTCTATCAAGTAAATGGCGCTGAACTGACACTTAGTTCGTCATTGTGGGTTATTGATATATTCTGTTTATTAGCATCTTTTTGTTTTATAACAGGCAAAAATGATGAGTCGTTTCCTGAAATATGGGGGTACTATCACAATTTTCAGTCTTCTATTGCATCTTATCTAGAGATTCTTAAACTATATATCACTAAAACACTCATTGTCATAACTTTTACCTGATACATGAAATTGGCTAACATACAGAGTGTAACCAAAATCTGGGATCCATGACTCTTGAATGAATGAAATTTGGGGAGGTTGTGGCTGTTTCAGTGCAAATGGCTGCTGCAGTTCCATGATCTTCATTTTAAATATACTGTACAGTTTCCCAGTGAATCTCACAATCTCTCCCTCATTCACTCTGTAATGGTGAATTGATTCATCATGTGGCTCTTAAAGAAGCAATAATTTAAGGTGCATGAAGAAAGGCCTGTATATTTTTTATTGATTTATGTGCTTGTTCTTTGCTGACAAACATGCATATGTATCTATATCCCATCTTTGTTCAAAAATTCAAGGCAATACATAGAGTTCTATATTACTATTTTTCTTCACAACCGCCTTGTGAAGTAAGTTGGGCTGAAATTCATGAAGTGAGCAGCTGTGGCTACAGATGGAATAGAAACTGGATCTCTCTGATGTCAATCAAATGCATTAGGCTCTATATCTTATGCATTATCCACCTTATTTCATTTTTCAATTGCTTCCTACTCTGACACTGATAGAGATTGGCCTCGCCTTCAGCTACTAGAGAAAAGGTAGACCTGTCCTGCCTAGGAGGTCACATGTTCCCATTTAAAAGCTATCTCTGACAGCTTCGTACAACTCAATGGAAAAGCTGACAGGGATTATAAACTTCTGAGTTGACAATAGCATGTACAACATTGTGGTTAAAAACAAATTAAATTTTAAAAAAGTAAAATATTGTCAGCATAATTATGCCATAAAGAAAGAGATTGTTGATGTCATAATCAAGAGATGACATCAAATATTGGGAAGTGGCGAGGAGGAAGAGAGATGAAGAAATGGAAGATGAAAGGGCTGCATGTCTCCAGAATTACAAGGCAAGCTACAGAATTGAAGACAAGAAAAGATGGAAGAGGAAAGGAAAGATCAACTTGAAAATATCTGGCAAACATTAATTACTGTGAGAGTTCTTACAACATGACAACAGCACTTTCAACAAGACCTCAAAAGAGAAAGAGCAAGGCAAAATGCATAACTTGCTCAATGTAATATTTCTACTGATATTGGTGCTATGGCCAAAATCTGTCCTCGTTGTGTGCTTCTGTTCCCTGGGGAAAAAAATGTCAATTTCTGCTATATGAAGGAGAAGGTCAGGATAGGCAATTTGCAACCTCTACCTAATTAATGCAAATTTGTGATAATAATATTGCAAATGAGTTCAGGAAGAACATCAGAGCATAAATGCCTCTTTCAAAAAGGTATCTTTTGGTGCCAAAGAAGTGTTTCCAATAAGGAACAGATTGAATCCTGTGATTATTCAAGGGCAAATCCAACATTGCATCAATGCATTCCAAAATGACATTGTCCCAAGAATTGAGCTCAATTTATCAAAAGGTGAAGGTTTTCCCAATACTGTAGTACTTTGCTGTCACTAAATATAAAAGCACAAGACAAACCATGGTGAATGTACTAATTTATCTGGACAAACTTGTATTCCAACATGGTTAGCAGCATGTGGCTTTAAGTCGAGGAGAAAGATGTTAAAACGTTAGAATATTCTTAAAGCGTGGTAAATCAACCACAAATATTGTCATGAAAAGCATCCTTTGTTAAACAAAAAGCATCTATATTTGTCTTGCTATGCATTTTCCTTAATAAAATGATTTCTTTCCTATAATTTTAAAAGCCAAGTTTTAGCAGTCTGCCCATTGTCATTTTGTTTCTCTGTTTAAGTAAGAAAATATTTCTGAAAAGGTAACTCAACTGATTACGGGTCTGTAGTTCATTGAAATTATGTGGTTTTTGTAACATTAAAATACAAATTATACAGGGTATTTTTGTCTGCACCATTCTTACTTTATCACTGTTATCCAACATGGGTGGGGCAGGGTTATGTAGTGGATTTTTAAATGTTATAAGCTGCCAAGAGTCACCAACGTGTGAGTTGGGCGGCTATATAAATTTGTTTAATAAATAATAATAAATTTTGTGTTTAATAAGACAAATATACAAGTAGTTCTTGACTTAAAGCCAATCGTTTAACAACCATTTGAAATTATGATGGACTTCCCCAGAGTTATTTATGTCCTGTTTTCAGAGTTACGATGGTTAGTACTTCTCTCTGCAGTCATGTCATCGCATTGTTGGTCACTTGGCAATGGATGCTGCAGTCACATAACCATAATTTGCAATGTTTTTTATTGGTTTCCAGCACTTACTTCCTGTTTCTGGCAAAAAATGCTTGTGTGGAGAATGGATTTGATTAACATCCATGGCATTCACTTAATGACTATGGCATTTGTTTAACAGCAATTATAAAAAATGGTTGTAAGTTTGGAACCAGTCATGTGATGCCCCGTGATCATAATTCCAGGCTGAATTATGTTGTAACTGAAGGATTACATGTGCATAACTAAATTAAAATGTTAATAAAAGGTTTTGTTTTTTCCATTCATATTTCTACAGTGTTTATTAGGCTTATTATTGGTTATTATTTTTTACTTTTGAAATGTTCTTTATTAGGGTAGTTAGTTATTGGTTACTTACTGGTCTATGAATGTGTTTGTTCTGTAACAGCATCTCATTTTAAAAGGCTTCCTAGTGAATGAAATTTCAGCTAAAGTGCAGTAGTATTCATTTCAATAAGCTAGTAACAATTTGGCTGTTTAAAATAAAAGATGTACCTTCATTACTTTCATTTCTTTAATATTTCCTTTGTATTACAGCTGACAATAGAACAATTAAGGTTCAAACCTTCATTTATTTCGAAGAAAGAAGTCCCACCGAATATATTCTAGAGAGGAAGCTGTCCACTTGGGCTGCCTGCACTATGCAGTAAATGACAGTTGGATAGTTGGCCAACAATTACGTGGTCAGCAGGACAATACGGGCTTTTTATGAAAATAATGCATAGATGCAAATATGATATAGAAAAGGCAACATTAAAAACTAAAGGGAATTTTTTACTCTACTGCTAACTTAATAAAAAATAACTGATGAGAGGACTTTCAAAGTGACAAGATTTTATCAGTATTCTGTTCATTTAAACTTAATGAATAGATTTTCCTTCTGTTGAACTAGCAGAGCAATATTACTATGAATAGTTGCGGGTTGATTTTGTTTGTGTTTCGGATTTGTATAATAATTGAGCAGATCTTAAGTTTCATAATATTCTGAACCCATTTTATTTATTTTTTTCATTTGTACTCATACAGTATACACACATATAAAATTTGACACCTGAGCATAGTGCTTGATATATCTTATTTAGTGTTTTAAGCTTCTCTCACAATAAAGCAGTATATTTTAACATATTGCAAGTCTGTGTGCCCATTGAATAACTACAATCCAGTACACATCTAGTTTTAAATTTATTGTAGCTTTTTTGTAGGTAGTAGAATTGTAACCTAAAAAGGGATTCACAAGTAAACAGGTCATGAAATTGGGATGCACAATAAAAATGTATGGTTTTTGATTACTAATTTATAACAATACCTTTTAAGGTTTTAAACAAATTAGAATTTAACATTTAAATGGAATGAAATAGTCTGATATAACAAAATGACATATGGATGATAGTAAAGTTTTTTCCTTCCTAGCATTTTTCCACAAGTGTGGGGTCTGTTTTTTTGGGAAGGGGATTGTGTAAATCATAAGATTAACAGTTGAGGGGGCTAGGTATGTCTAGCCTATCAAAGAGAAAGTTTGGGGGGACATAATAACTCTTTTCTGGTATTTGAGGGCTATCACAGAGAACAGGGTATTGACTTAGTCTCCAAAGACCAGAGATGAGGACAAGACATAATGAGTGGAAGCTTATTAAAAAAGTGATCCAACGTAGATGCAAGGAGAAATTTTCTGACAGAACAATTAATCAGTGAAATATCTTGCCTCCCAGAGTTGTGGGTGCTTTATCACTGGAGGTTTTCAAAAATAGATGTGGCAACCATTTAACTGGGATGATGTAAGCTCCTGCCTTGAGCAGGGAGTTGGACTAGAAGATCTTCAAGGTCCCTTCCAGTGCTGTGATTCTGAGTTGATCCCATTGGTTGCAACAGGAATTGACTGGTTTGTCACTGACATCATAGGCTGAGAGAGAGAGACTGGTCCAAGGTCACTTAGTTGGCTTTCATGCCTAAGAAAGGACTAGAACTCACAGTCTCCTGGTTTCTAGGCCATCATCTTAACCACTGGACCAAACTGGTTCTCCTTCTATGGCTTAATCCAGTACTAAGCTTAAATTTATTCATGAAGTCTGTATTTATTTAGCAAATTTATTTCTGCCCACTAATTGGCTTTAAGCAGCCTAAAGTATAAATATATAATTACTAAAAACTATATATGAGTGGTGTGGTGGTCTAGTGGTGAAGACGCTTGTGTCCCACTCAGAAAGTTGAGAGTTTGATCCTAAGTTGTGGCAGTTGTTTGTGGAGTACACAGAAAATATCTGCTGCGAACTCCACATAGGCATCAGAAAGGGCATCTGGCCAGTAAATGCTCAGTTCTATTTATAACTATCCCACGGGATTACAGAACCATAAAAAAATCCTAAAAACTAAAAACAATATGTGTAAACATTAAAAGGCATGCAGCATAAAGTCCCCGAAGTTGTCTATTATAATGAGGAGGATAGTCTTAATTCCAGCACCAGTTTTCTGTCTAATGAAGAATCATATCAAAAAACTTTTACAAATTGTAAAATTTGTAGAATTAAATTTTACAAATTCAGAAAGCACGCAGATCGGAAAAATGTTTACAAATTGCCCAGTTGAATAACTAAGAAAAGATAAATATTGCCCGTTTTTGTAGAAATTCATCATCATCTGGATTCTGTTCTTTTCATCCTTTTTGTTTTCTGCTGGTGTTGTTCTATGCAGTAAAAATGCAAAACAATTAAGTGAGGCATAAAACTAGTTGATAATGTATTGGGTCAGGCATAGGAAGAAAGGTGTGTCTATTTCAGCTCTGTATTTGTTCACTATGCTTGAATTACAATAGCCTGATCTGATCTGATAAGCTTTCACAAAACAGAAAAGAGGAAGAAAGTGCTGGAACTCAGAATCTGAGGGAACATAGCCTTTGCTCCACTCTCTTTGCACCCTACTGGGCTTCTGTATTGGGAGGGTGTGGTAATTCTGCCCTGTCATCTTCAGATGGCAGTTGTATCTGCTGTTTGCTGTTTTGCCCTACCTCTTCTGTTTACTCGGACAGTAATCTGTCTGGTAGTGCTGGAGCTGACTGCTCATTGTTGGCACTACTGAAGCTGTCTCTTGGTCTGGCTCTTTGTTGTCGGTCCCCTTGTCCGACTCCAAATCTGAGCCCACTATGAGCAAATAGCACAGAAATTAGCCTCTGCCATGTGCATTAATAATTTTAATTTCACCTAGATCTTTTTAAATGACTACTGATATGTCTATCAGATTTTGCCTGGAAACATCTTGAGATACCAATAGCATAAGAAGGGTGTTTTATATTTTCTGCTGATATTTAGTGCTTTTCTAGATTTAATACAGGTCAGATCTGATAGCCTTGACTAATGAGGTTTCATTTCAAAACTGGTTCACTGTAATTATAGATTCCATTGCTTCAATAATTGACATATGTCTTCACAACCAAATATGGAGCAAGAGAAGAGTATCTCAAACCAATCTAATTCATATCGGTAGTAAAATGTTCAATAAGAATGTCATTGTTTTAACTATTTAACTACTAAACACATGCTGTATAGTAAGTTTCACTGAATTGAACGTTCTCCACAAAATGCCATCAGAAACGGGTTGAATAAATCTAGCTCTATTTCACTTGAAAGACATGTTTCTTGAAGAAACATACAGACTTGAGTTGCAAAAAAAAAGACTATTTGAATGTCACTGCTAACTAGCAAACATTCAATGAAAATGTAAAAGGAAATGAAACAGTCTTTAACAACAATATTAATCAAAAGGGAATTCTCAGCAGAAGGCAAAACTTGTATAAATAATTTAAGTATCATAGGTACAGTCACAAATTGCTCTTTTATGATAATAGTATAATATGGGTGCCAGCCCCATTAGAAAATACTTTGAACTGGACTGCAAATTATTTGCAGAAAGTGAACTGTATTTGCTTAGCTATTCTGAATTTTTGATGCAGTCATATAATGAAAATACAGTTTAAGTGCCACTGAAATTGCTTTAGGTATTATAGCCTTGGTTAAAAACTGATAAACATAAAAGACATGTGAATCTTATGAATATAACATCCAATATTAGCTTGAGAAGGCAGCAATGGTTGCATCTTCAGAAAAAGTAAACAAAAAGAAACAACATAATTTTCAGAAAATAGGCTCATCTGCTAACCAACTTGGTGTAGTTCTTAAAATGTTGACCTAGAAACCAGGAGTCTCTGAATTCTAGTCTTGCCTTAGGCATGAAAAACCAGCTGGATAACTTTGAACCAATTACTTTAAAGCCTCACAAGGTTGTTGTGGGGAAAATAGGAAGAAGACATGTTAGGTATCTTTGCGGCCTTGAGTTATGTATAAAGTAATAAAAATGGGATTTTAAAAAATCAAATAATCAAAACCAGGAGTGCAAAAACTGTAGGAAGACAGTATATATCATACAGATATGACAGAAGAAATAATCAGAGAGAAGAAGCTTATCTTTGGATATAATTTCCTGAAATGGCATATTTGTTATATAAAACTTATTCTTTGGATTTTTTATTTATGCATTTGTAAACAATTTGCCTCAAATGCATTTAAGAAATATATCTTGTTTATAAGTAAGTAGAAAGTAACCATTAGAATATAAATCAGATATTATATACAGTCTTCTGGGTGCAAAACAATGCAATTAATAAAAAAATGAGTCTTACTAATGTAAATGAAAAAGTATTATTCCCCAAGAAATATTTTTAAATAGAAAAGCTCTAAATTTAATTTTATCTTTAATCATTCTGGATACTTTCTTAATGGCATAAACTTTACTATTTTTACCTTTTTACAAAAAGCCAAGCAGCGAGAAAAAAATAAAGAGTAGCTCTTTTTTATCATGGATTCAAAAGCTTAACAATAACATGGGCTCAGATTGAGAGTGAAGATGTGTAAAGTATATCCTACCCATCTCACATAGAACAAAGTCATAGTACAACTAGAATTAATGTACTAATAAATGTCCTTTCTTGTATACATGGCTCTAGAGTAGACAGTTAACAATTAAAACAACATAAAAACAATTAAAATGTAGTCAGTAATGAAAAACAAATAGCATACAGCAACCAAGAATTGAATACCTCACAGTCAATGTAAAAAGTGGGCAGGCCTACATTATCAGTACTGGGCTTGACAACAAAGCCAACGTTTTAATGCCTTGTGACCTGAGCATGCTGCTTGTGACAGCTCTAATGGGAGAGATAGATACCACTGGGGAGAGATGGTCCCATAAGAACCCTGGTTTCAAATCGTGAAGGACTTTGAAGGTAACCATCAGCCCCTTGAATTGCATACTGGCCCTGGAAGCATACTGGCAGCTAATGCAGCCATGAAGCAGAGGCATCATACGTCCTGAGAAACCAGCATCCAGAACTGCCTGAGCTGTTGCATATTCTTTAAGGGTAGCCCCAATTTTTGACCATTGTTCAATAATTGATACAAGTGAAACATACAATATAGTATATACATTGTAGATTAAGCAAAAGTATAGATAGAATAATGACAGAAAAAAATTACATGCAAAAAGACACCCATGCAATGTCTATGTCAAATTTATCTCTTAATATAATATTACATGAGATTTCAGATTAAGCCCAAAGTTGCTGTGAGCTAGAATTCTTAAAAAGTTCCTGAGGAAGATGATCTATTTGATGTGTTAGTAATATATTACAAGTTCACTTCAAAATGCACCATCGGTGGATGAGAGCAAATCAAATTTACAAAGAGGTTTAGTTGCATAGTTTTCCCTTTTATTTAGATGGAATGAAAGGCAGACAGAATTTTCAAATCTGAAGCTACCGAAACAATAGTAATAACATTTCCGGAGTGAATTCTAACTCCCTGCAATAACCAAGAGGAAAAAAAAATGCAAATAAAGGCTATCCAATCTCTGTTTTCATCCAGGCTTTCTCTTATTGTCAGCCAATCATATAGCTACGTGGTGAAAAGGTGGCTACCATGGTTACCACATAAACAGTTTCCTGTTTCAACAGTAGCTGTTGAGGGAGTCAGGCTTTGTAGCCAATTTGGATTTTAAAGCAGCAATCTAGTGGCCTAGACATTTGCTGAATCTTATTTCTCAGACAGCTGGCATATTAGCAATAAGAGCTGCTGCTTGTTTGACAGCTTCAGTGTTTTCTCTGCCATTGTGTTGGGACACAGATAGTATATTCAGGACCTGGAAAGAACTTGATCATGTCAGAAATGACTAATAACGAGGGTAGCAAGAGCAGGAAGCAGAGCATCATTATCAATACGTAAGTAGCATGATATGGTTGAAGCAAAGGGGTGGTTTTGTAGCACGCTCAACGGAGAGGCTATCTCCAGTCATTTTGTGACAAACTAATACAGGTTTTCTTAACATGCAGCTGTTCTACTGTTTTAGATACAACTTTCATAAAATCAGTTTGGACAAGTAGTTATGGGTTATAAGCACTGCAATCTATAGCAGTCAATGAGGACCAGTTTGTGGGAATATAGGATAAATGTATTCCTGAAATCTGAAGGTGCAGTATTCCTAAAACTAAAGTTGCCTGTATTAAGGCAAGAGACTTCAGCAGTGAGACATGAGGGTGGGGAGAAGGCATGGCCTCTATAGAAACAGACTTCCTCAAGCATTTGCTAAGACTTCCCTCAATTAAAAATTGGAATGTAGGAGGTCATTCTGATTCTAATTTGTTTGTTTGAATTGACTGCATTTCTCATGTGGTTCTAAAAGTTTTCATTCTAAAGTAAAGAAAAATGTAGCTGGCTAAATGATAAATACAGTGGTACCTTGGTACTCATTGTTAATTGGTTCTGGGAAGTGTGATGAGTACCAAACACTTTTTTTCCTATAAGGAATATAATAGTCACCAGGCAGCTGACTCCGACGAGTTCTAGCTTGTGTTGAGTACCAGGACAAAATTTTCATGTCAAAATGCATTGAGTACGAAATTCAATGAGTTTCAAAGCAGTTGAGTACTAAGATATGACTGTGTAAACTGAAATATTCTCAAATTAAATAATTTTAGTATCATTACTAAATTAAGAATATTTACATTTTATTCTTTAACACATTTATTGTGCTTATGAATTTATAATTTATTTATTTTTACTTTATTTGAAGAGATTGCAAGTGGTTGAGAAAGGTTAATAGGGTATGTGTATAAACAATTTATTATGAACCTTTCCTAATAGTCATGCTAGAAAAGGGAAAGAAATAAATGGAATTGGCTAGTCTCAAATTCACCTAATATTAAACCATAATGAATAAGTCCTCTTTCTCCATATTGTGCTCTTTATCAATTATTTATTATTTCAAAAACAATAAAAGTTCTTGCAAAAGAATGGTTCTTGGTCCTGCCATCATATATTGAGCATCTATTCTGTCCAATCTTAATAGATTTTGGTGACTAAAAAAAGATGGTAAATATAAGAATAAAAATTATAAATGGAAGACATCGTGGCGTTGATTTCATGTAAAATGTATGTGTGGATGTGTCTGTGGATGTACACGTACACACTAATTTAGAGATAGAGGTAGAAGTATCTAAATCAGTTATGATACTCTTTCCTACCTTAGTCCTCTATATGAACACTGTAATTTATCCAGTTTACCCTGTGATATGCTCAAAGAAAGGATATATTTTTATTTAATTTACTTACATAACAGCTGGATATAATAAATTTATGTTTTTGCATTTCATGGTAAGTTATTACCAAATTATAGCAATTAGCCATCAATTGAATTCATGAGCATGTGTATCCACTAAAGCACAGAGGCACAATACTGAAAAACTGGAACACAAGCTGTCTACCATAATTCTACTTTTTCCTTTTTTTCTTATGATATACAATCATATAAAACCAGACTATAGTAATAAGAGATGTTAGGTCAGGTTGTTGTTACATTCATATATAATCTTACGCTATCTGGATTCATCCAGCTCATCAACCAAAACTAAGCACCTCATATTTAACTTTTACCATAGAATACTGTTTACTATAAAGACCTATAGCACATTTTACTAAACTGGTGTCCTTAAAATGTACTGAACTGTATTTTCATATTTGTCACCAAGTATTCACAGTTATAGTCCAATAACACCTGGCCTGGTTAAAAAATGCTAAATTATAATATTGTTTTCAGAAATAAGTTACAGTAAACGTGTCAAATTTTAAGTGGCAAATTAATTTGAATCAACCTTCTAACTTCTACTTTGTATACTCATCTATTTATCACCAGGAGCCTCACAAAAGAACAAAATATATATAAGAAGTTACCATCATCTTCAACATCTGGGAGACGATTGAGTTTTGCTAGTGTCATGCAAAGCAGTAAAGTTGGTTCAATGGCTCGCAGGAGTATCGTGATCACTACAGAACCCAAAATGGAAAAGGGTGCGCTACCAAGCAGCAAACCTCTTGTCCAGGTAATCAGGCACTATATGATTCATAACTGTAGATCTAATTAACAGTTAAATCTAAGATAAAGGGCTATTAAAGATGCAAAAATGTCAGAAACGTATTAGTTCATCACATAAATGAGCCAGATGTTCAAACTGGATTTGACATTTTTATCCACCTGTAGAATCCTTCCAAGAACCTGGAATAGGCAGATGTTGATGTTTGATGGTGTTAGAGGTATCATTGCAGGATGTAAGCTGTTCTGAGCAAAGCTTCCTATTGCAGTTGTCTAATGGTGAATTTGTCAATGCCAATGGTGTTCAAGTGATACTCCAGTTGTTTTATGATTGCGTCCAAGGTGCCAGTACTATTGGTATTACCTTTGCTTTCTTTTGCCACAAAGACTTATTATTGTTCTTGTTATTTCAGATAACATATAGATTAAAATCATTCTTCTTGAATAGTTCTATAAGTGAAAAACATGAGTGTTATTTCCATCAAATTAAATAATTTATTTTAAATAATACTAATTCAAGATAGTAACATTTTGCTGCATGATGTAACCATAAATGTGTCTGCATGTTTGTGTCTCTTGAAATGAGCTATATTTTCTAACCATTAACCAGAGACCATTTGAAAAAACAATGGGCAACAATTTTAAAATGGAATTATGATTGAAAAAAAGAATATTTAAATATATTGTAAAAAAAATGTATGAATTACTCTATTTCTAAAAAAAATTAAAAGATTATTTCCTGCTCATTTTATACAAATGGATATGTGGTTTTAATATTAAGGCTGGAAACAACGGAACATCTTGCATAAAATACTGGATCAAACCAGGGGTGGGCTCCTGGGGGTTCGTGGGGGTTCGGGCGAACCTCTTGCTAAGACTCTGTGGAGTTTGGCGAACCCCCAAATCTCACTCCTGGCTGGCCTTCCGCCTTTCAGCCTTTACGGCCCAGGGCCAGCTCTCTGGTTCCATGCGCATCTGCCATGCAAGGCCCAAGGCTCGGGGGGTTGCAGAATCTCCGACAGCTCCCTTTCAGGCTTGCCACATTTGGCCGTAGGCTTGGGGTGGGTAGGGAATGCGACAGGAGCGTACCTTTGCTTGTGCTGCGGCTCCATCCCACGTGGCACTCGCGGCCTAGATAGCTGCCCCCCCCCAGGCCTCCAGCTTGCCTGGCTTGTTGGTGGCAGAGAGGAAGGAGAGCAATTGCTGCTTGCCCCCCCAGCCCACATCTTGCCCCCCGCCTGGACT
>JANHFL010003562.1:61663-72911 GCA_032468155.1 Oxyrhabdium leporinum | reverse complement strand
TGAATGCACCTATGAATTTCATTCTTCTTGATCTAACTTCTTAGATGATTTTGGGCTATATGTTTTTTGTTTGTCCCTATTTTGTTGGATTCCAATCCCTCTCACTCTTAAAAATTTACCACACCAGTTCTAATTTTTTGAAATCTTAATATGATTTTGGTGAATTTTGGTTTATATATGGTACAACATCCATTGTAGACCGATTGAGAACTACTGTAAGATTTTGTATCTTTTTTCACTAGGTCTATATTTTGTTTGTTATCTAAAAAATGTGATCCAGCTTTTAATTATCTACTTACAATTACTTTACAATCTGTTTTAGAATCTTTCCAGTTAGAAACTGACTGCTCCGCAATTCTTTATATCCTCCTTCCATCCTATTTAAACATAAGAGACATTTGTCCTCTTCTATTTATGTAATAATTGGTACTGTATTATATAAAACTAATTACATAAGTATATTACTTTTGTAATATAGAGAATAGCTAGATGTCCAGCCAGGCTATCAGCAATTTTAAAAAATATTTTTAATGGATTTGGCTCTGAAATTATTCCTTCAAACTATTCTTCATAACTGGCTAGTAGAACACAAGTCTCTTATTGGAAAAGACTCAGTCAAAATGAAAAGCTTGGTAGTTATGCCTTTTCTTTGTAAGTCTGTTAGCCTTGCCCTCTTTACTGAGCAATTGATAGTTTATTTTGAGTACACATGAAAGTTTATGTTGTTCTTAGTACGTATCCTGTACTAACTTTTATTTATTTATGTATTCAATTTATATGATCACCTATCACAAACATAAGAATCTCCATTCTTTGTGACACAGGCTATTTTTCAATTAGTGATTTACAGCATCTTCCAATGTCAGTTAATCATTATTGAGGTGATATTAAACCAGTTCCCATTACATTAACAGTGAAACAATGATGGTTTCATGGCTCCAGAAGAAATTACAAATTATTGATCTTCTCATTCCAGTGATTCTGCTGGGGGTTTGTTTTGTTTTGTTTATTATTCCTGGGGCTTGTTCTGTTGCTCAAACACCTATATCAAGCTTACTCCTTTCAAAATCCATATTTTCAATAAGTCTTGTAAACAGTCTAGATATTTGGAAGTAAAATAGTTAAACTTTTTTCTCTATTCTTCTGAAGTCCATTTTCCTTCTCTTCCACTGTTATCCTCTAGCTATTCCATATTGTTAATGTGTAAGTCCTCCTGATCTTGTATTTTATAAAGTTTCTTGCACATTGATAATGCTATGTAAACAAATATATAGTCCAGAATGAAGATGGTTTACATACAAATGTTTCTAGGTTCAGGGAATACCCGGTTAAAAAGATGTATAGAAATGATCAGAAATAGCTGGTTAAATACAAAATATGTGGCTTGTAGCTATCAATAAGTTAGTTGGAAGAATCATTCAACTTGATATACTTCATGTGTTTGTAAATGTTCACTAGTAAAGTGGAATGCAGAATTGGGCATTTCAATCGGTCCCTTTTTCACACATTGGCTGAACAATTTATTCATTTTATAAATCAAACAATTACCTAAAAGTCTTAAAACACAATAAGAATGTTAATGTTCTTTGTGAATTTTTCAGCCATAATGTTATATAGTTTCCATGAATTGTCCATGCTCCTTTAATGCAATCTAACCCCTAATATTTTAATGTTCTCTTAAAAGTACCCAGAAAGATATAAGGAAGAAAAGCAGCATATCTGAGATAATAGGAAACACCACTCCTTAAAGAAAAGATCTGAATCTTTTTAATCAAGTTAATGGGGAAAAGCATTATTTTAAATATTGTTAAAATAAAATATTCAAGCATTTTCTTTCATTCACAGTTATGTTCTCATACAACTGTGTATTTGACTATTTCTTTGCTTATTTATTATGGCTTAGAAAATTGTTTTACAAAATGCCATCATAACAATTTGGATTACAAATCAGAAAAAAGACATTTTATGTTCATCGCAATAAAGTGATCCTGTGAAAATAATGCTATAATTTGAAATCTGGAAGCATGTGCTATTACAATCAATATGTGCCTTGTTTTCCTTTCTTCTAAATTTATGCATAGAATATCAGCTCAAAACTGCAGTCTTGAAGTAAGCCATATCATATTATCTTCTTAGTGGTAACAATTGCAAGTCTATTGGTTTCTAGACTGGAATAATAGAGCTCTTTTACTGTACTTTTGTTATTTATTACATCTACAGGTTTTTGATGATCAGGGAAAAGATGTGACACCTCATCCACTTTATCGTCCAGAATTGAATGTCGCACACAGACAAAGCAAAATTTTATCAGTACATGATTTTGCTGGGGTGACTCAACCTGATTTTTTGTCTTCTTTATCAATGCAACAAACTTCTGTAGCTAGTATTAGCTTAGCAGGTCCATTTTCCAGGTATGATATGACAACACATAAAATCCGTCAAAACCCATACTGATTTCCTCTAATGTAACATCTACATAAAGTTTTTGAATACTGTTGTTTATCACGTGATTTATCCCAATTGATCTTATTACCAGAATACTTTGCAATATGCTGCATTATCTGTATAAAATTAGGCAGAGAAGTAAAATATCAAATTTACAATTTAAATTTTCATAATGTGCCAAAAAAACAACAATAATATCTGAAGATTGCCTAACAATAGTAGCTAAAGTTTCAAGAATTAAGTAAAAAAGCAAGGGTAAAAGTGGGCAACTCTGCTGAATACCATACTGTAACAAAGGATTTGCTATTTGTTGTAAGTTTCACAAATACCAGATTTTACTTGAATCAATAAAAATAATATATTTTTATTACAATATTTGGAAAGCTTGGGCCTACCAGTAAAGATGATGAGAAGCAGATGCAGAAAACTAAAGGTTTCCTCCTTGACAAGATAGTTTCTCCATCTGCTGTAGATTAACTCCATAGTTAATTGCTCTTGAAACTCAAACAGTGGCTAACTCTCAAACTACATTTCTTAAAGTAAGCCAGCTTTCTCTGCTATAATTAAAGTAATTGAAGCATTCTTTTTTTTTTTTAAATACAATTATTAAAATGAGAAATAGTTTATAAGATCTGGTTTGTAACTGTTAAGGCATAGTTGATTGTAAACATAAACTGATGGAATTTCTCTTATGTATGTTGTGGTGGAAAGAAGACATATGAAGCGGAGTTCATTCTTATTGAACTCTAGCCCATAGACTTCATCAAATGAAGAATTAATTGCTGCATCCTACAAAAATATATATAGCGAAATAAACTGCATTCTATTATAAGGCAGTTTAATTTATTGATTAATTCTTTTTTCACATATCATTCTTCTTGTCCTTGGAAGGATAACTTAATCAGAAACCATATTATGTGAACTAGACTAGAAATGTTTCATGAGCTATTTCGTGAAGAATGGAGCATGTTAATTTCAAATCAATGTCTCCTCAATTCTTATGTATTTGCCCTTTCTATAAAAAAGTCAGTGCAAATATATTATATGTATATATGTTTTGTCCTCTAATAGATAATGTTATAAGCAGCTGAAAACTACTAAGCTATCAGTAGTTCTGTGGATATTTTTTTATTGATATGTAATATTCCTTCTTTGTCATTTGCATACTTTTAAAATATACTACTGAAACTACAGAACTTATGGGAGTAGCAGTGTTACAAAATCAACTGCTTCTACTGAATCAATGGCAGAAGAGATTGTAGAGCCTGGATTTAGACGCGACACGATTTCTAGTTTTACAGGTAAAAATCTACATAAAAACAAATATTTGAATAATCATTTTTCCTTCTCCTTCTGCACCATTAATATAAGTTGCTGACTTATACCAGATTCCTGGCAGCCTGCAGCATAACATGAGTTATACAATATATAAAAAAGGATGGGAGAAATATCTAATAATCATAGTAATAATAATAGCAACATACAGTATAATAAAATAACTATAGTACAAAAATGTTTTGATGTTTAATAAAATCAAAGGCATCAATATCAATAAATAACAAGTCCAGTAACTGTCTTGGTAACTAGCCTAAAATGGTCAATACTGTACACTCTCTTATCCTAGCTCTATGCTATGGGTGCTATTGAACTGCATCTCTTCTGTATGTCTCCCTGGTAACATGTTCTTTAAAAAGTACCTGATATCATGTCTTGGCTAGTTTTAAGTATTACTTGCCCTTAGCACAGTTTATTAATGAATAGAATTATACTTAACTACACTGAAGCCTTTTACCAAATGTTCCTGAAACAACATCAAGAGCAGAGGAGCATATTGTATGTTGCTTTTAGGTGTTCACCCTTCTAGCATAGAAAAGCCTATTCATATAAAAGAAAAATGTTTATGTTCATTATGTTCAATAACCTGTGTATGACCTACGTATGCTATTCTAAATGCAAAGTATGAATTCATTTTCTTTCATGGTAGATGTTCAGGTTAGAAGAGAGGAGATGTTAGAACAATTGACAAAGAATGATTTAGAAAAGGCTGTGGATATATTACTGACTGAGACAGAAACAATTTGGTTATTTAACATGCCAACTGCTATGATATCCTCAGAATCTGAAGAAGCCGATGATGTCAGGTAAGCACAGTGCAATGGCTATTATATAACCTTGCCTCTCGTTAGCAACTTTGCAATGAAATGTGTGATAACTTCAGAATTTGTTCCTTTGATGGTTTGTATTACAGATATAACAAAATATATTTTGTTTCTGTGGTATCAAGGAAGAGCAATCTATGTTCACCCTAGGTTAGTGAACTGCAATTCCCAACAGCTCTAGACAGCATAATCAGTACTGAAGAATTGTGGGAATCGTGGAACAAGATTTGAGACCCACATATTGCCTTCTACTGTGTTTCCTAGCAACAAAATATTTTACTGTTACACTGAGCTATAGTTTAGCATTATCTAAAACAGCTTTTGTCTTGTGCATTCCCATTTCCTGTTTCCTCTTGTACAGGTACTTGAAAAAGATAATCTCCTGTTTAACTGGTTACACTTTAGCTTTATATCTGAACCTGGTGAAATTGCAAATGTTAAATCAAATATCCCTTGAGTTTAGCTCAATTCCTGCTGACTACATGGACATAGATTCATAGAACTAGATGGGTGCATGTAAAGTTCAAGTTTTGAAGAGTGTCATATATGAAGCTGGATCATTTTAATAAGCCACAGTTAATTTAGAGATCCAATCTGAGTAATTTAAACCATAAGTGAACATTTCCATCATACCATGGCTGCACAGGAAGAAAAGAATGTGCATAGCATCAAACTGTAGTTTACTATTATATCTATTTTAGATTAATTTGCAAGTTATTTCATATTATGTTTTAGGACAGTATTTTCCAACTAATGCCCTTCAGATGTTTTGAATTATGATTCTCAACTCCTTCCTACAATCTCAAAAGCTACTTTAAAAGGAAAAAAGTCATTAAATGTTAGGATACCCAAATATAAGTCCTTTATATGTTTTCATTAAATTACCAATCACTGATAATGCATGAAGTATGTCTGAGATTTTTAAAAAATGATCATGTTGCACAGCAGAATGAAGGGTCACATTTTCAAGAAGAGCATGTATGATTAAAGAGAACTTGAGGTATTTTCATAGTCATCATCAGCCGGGCTCTGGCCAGCTCCTAATTCTCAAAATCACATTTGCATTGCATCACAAGTATCTCACCCCACAGGATGCTCTCAATCAGGTCAATCATCTGTTTCTTGCTTGGTACATTCCCAAATGATTGATTTCATACTATAAACTTCCCACCATTGAGCATATCTAATGTTTTACAGTCCAGTCAGCTATGGGAAAACAACACAAATATTATTTGCCTCATTATATCTATCTGCAAGTGAGCTGTAATAGTTATTTCTTCTAGATCAAGGTGGGCAACTATGGCCCGTTTATGACCTGTGGACTTCAACTCCAAGAATTTCTGAGCCAGCCATATGTTGAAATCCATATGTTGTAAAAGGACCATGGTTGCTCATCCCTTCTCTAGACCCTAAGAAGCTAATGGGCAATTGCAGTAAAACAAAGCTGGGCAGAAAGAAATACAAAAATGTGCAGTGTCCAAAAAAAAAAAGCAATATTGTTTACCTACTGATTTGCAGCTGTTAATCTGGTTAGAAAAATGCAAACTTCAGAACTCCTTTAAAAGAATTCCAAAACATTTCACAGTGCAATTCTATCCATATCTGTTTATAAGCAAATCCACACGTGATGTACATGGAATTAGTTTTCATGTACAATAACTATGGACATATTATTTCTAAGAAGATATCTGCAAAGGAAAAGGATATCTGATCGAAGTAGAAATGTTTGCATACAGCACTTTGAATGCATATCTTTTGTTTTCCAAAGGAAAGGGAATATTGCTTATATGGAACTCTGTAAAAACAGAATTGGCAATGATCAATACGCCAATAGAATGATGCAAACATTGAATGGAGCACCAAAGACAAAGGAAGTACAATGTGACAAAATTGTAATGGCTGACAAAGGTAAATTAGTGGGGAATTTTTTAATAGCTCATTGACATTGTATGGAAAAATCTATAGTTTCAACTTTGGAAGCAGCACTAGAATATTTTTTTGAGTTTCCTATGCAAATATATAAACAAGAAAATTGCTTGGGTCTTATGCAATTTTTTCTTTTCTTTTGGCAAAAAATAATGAATATTGCCTCTAAAGATTTCTTGTGAAATTGTATCGATTAACATAAAATATTACACCTACATCTGTACATTTTTAACAGTTGTGTTTGCACAGGTCAGCATTCTACAGATATATATATATATATGAGAAAATTGCCATCTGTATATTGATTTTCAAAAAAGATTATAATAAAGAGGGTAGACTTGAATTATAGAACATTTAAATATTGAATTAAAGGTTGGTTGCTAAATACGATTTAAGGGATATGGAGGTAAAAAGAAATAATAAATCAAATGTTTACCCAATGATTTCACACTGAGCGGGGAGTAAGATATGATGCTTGTTTAGTTGTTTAATGTATTTATCTATAAAATCATATTTTGGCATTAGAATTAAGTTGTTTAGGGGTAAAAATACAGGCTATCGACAATTGGCACCAGAATTTCTGTTGTTAAGCAATGTAAGTCATAAAATACAACATCATTACGTGACTGCATTATTTTGCAATAACAACCCCAGTAGTCCCGGTTGCTGTCATAACCCAAAGACCTCATGGTTAAGAGAGGACCTCAGATGACTGGAATCCTAAACAAGCGGGTCAATGAGTGAGAGGTAGGGGTGAATATGTAAGTGCCATAGGCAGGCCTATGAGCCCAAGCAGACCAGCAGGGGCTGTGGGTGAACTAATGGGGGCTGGGGGCAGGTGCTATAAAATGCAGGCATTTTGGCACTTATGTAGCACCAGATCCTGGGAACTGGTACTCCATGTGGGGATCTTTGGGAGAAAAAGTGGTAGAAGTAACTTACAGGAGTGACTTGTGACCTTCTCTACCAACTTCCCTATTGACTAAACTTGTAGGAAACTGGCAAGAAAGGTCACAAATGGTGATCACATGATTGTGGGAATGTATGGCAGCTGGATCATAAGTTCCCCTCATTCAGTACTATTGTATCTTTGAATGGTCCCTGAACAACTAGTTGTAACCTGAGGACTACTTGTATGTATATTTTTATATACATCCAATGCTATGTAGACAGCTACGAATGATTTGATATGGATGTTAGATAGATTGTATAATAAATAAACAGTGTAGAAAAACAGTGAATATTGTAGGTGCAAAAATTTGGACACCCTTTATATCAAGACATAATAAATCTTTCCCTGAAAAAATACAACTTCCAAATATTTCCTGTAACCAACAAAGAATTGTTTTGAGATTCCCTCCCCCCCAGCTTTCTTTGCTGTTGTCCTTTTCTTTTCTAGCCAAGAAATATTTTTCAATAATATTCACGTCTAGGGACTGTGCAGTTCATTCCATTGTTCTTTTCTGGAAGTACTTCCTAATCAATCAATTTGGAGTATGCTTCTGATTATTATCCTGTTGGAATACTATAATCTTTTTAGTTTCCGTTTCTGCTTAGTGTAGGACATTATTGTTGATCTTGTTGTTTTTATTAAGCTTACATCCTATTTTTTGTTTTGATTAACTCAAAACAGTCTTCTAAATTTCCCCACATAAATAATTCTGTGAGATGGATTGTGCTGGGAGAGAGTGTCTGACCCAAGGACACACAGTGGACTATCATGTCTATGGGGGGACTGGAGCTCACAATTTTCCAGTTTCTAAGCACCATTCTCCTTTCTTTTCTCTCTTTGTCTTTCTCCACAGCTTAGTTTCAAATTCAAGTGAGCCTAATTTCTAGTCAGTACAGCTAAGGAGATAAGTAATTTCCTCTTTTTGTATAGGTGTATGTATTTTAAAACCTCAGTAGGTGGCAGCAGAACCCAATTGACCTTGGCTCAGAAGTACTGGTAAGCAGAATCAGCACTAGTGAGTATCTGGGTAAAGGAACTGCCAAAGTTGTTGGATAGCCATGGAAATTAAGGGGAAAAAATTTCAGTAGAAGGCAATGGCAAACCAGATTTTAATGTTGCCAGTAAAATTTCATGGACCAAACCATCGGTAGTCAAGGATGCTTTTACTTAAAAATCAATACTTTAAACTTATGGGGTAGATGCTGACCCTGTGAGGTGAGTGGAAGCAATTATACACCTCCCTAAAAGATAATAAAAAAGATTAAAATGGGGAAGTCTGTTTAGAAAACTTGTGAAATATTTTATCTAAACATATCTTTTATTATCCTCTGGAAGAATGTGCAGTTATACAAAGAAAACATGAGAATTCTGTGACATCCAGTTATAGTTATCTTAGCTTCTTAAACCAGTTAAAGAGATTCAACCAGTTTGTTTTTCTGAAATATATCAGCAGTATTTCCTTGTAACATAAATATGTGGTACTTACATATAGAACAAAAGCAGAACTAATCCTGTCTTCTTTTTTTCCATAGAGATAATGGCCACTACCTGGGATTTATTTGATTCTTTTAATGCTTTGGAAGAAGCAACAGCAGAAACAATTAATGGAGCAGTAACTACAGTGGCTGGTAAATCAACTGCAGTCAAAGAGCGTGACAAGGCTATGTCCCTTGGTTCTATGGAAGCAGGTACTTTTACATACCACATTTAGATTTCCATATATTCTCCCAGTCAAATCAAGATTTACATATTACCTGTATATTATGATTATATGTAGAAAAGTATACCAGGGGTGGTTTTACCCTTTTAACTAAATTATATCTTTTAAAATGATGAGGTATTATTGCTATTGACTTGGGTTATCACAGTGTAACGAATTCTCTTTTTTATTTTTCTTACAATTTTCTGATCAAATAAATCCTAATGAGTAATTCTATAAACGTTAATCTGGACAAAATTCATTTTTAAAAAATGGAGTTTACTCTCCAGTGCATAGCGTTTCAGCATTTATAAAAAAACACACTAATACTGATTTTTACATTAACAATATATAAACATTGAAAGAATAATTTGTAGCCTAGAATTCTATCTATATTGAAATGGTTTTAAGATGTGCGTGCAAAACATTCATAGGCACACAGAAATACACACACATATATACGCATCCAAATTATAGATTGAACTGGAGACTGAAATGTCTCCTCTGGAAAAATACAAGAATATAAAATAAAATAGCATATTGTAACATTTAATACATTATTTATTAATAGATATTTATTCTGCTCTTAAAATTCCACGTCATTTCAGAAAATGAAAAACTGAACATTATTTTATCTTTCTTCTAATACTTAATATGTTTTATTTGTAACATTTGCTTTTTTTTCTTTTTTCTTTTCAGAAAGCTTTACTTCAAGTTCCATTATTGATCTTGAAAGTGTAATTCTCTCCCGAATTCAGGAAGAAACAGAAGACCACTCAGAAATTATATTTAAATCTGATAAATTTAATCAAGACCTATTTTATATGGAAAGAGTCTTAATGGAGAATATTTTCCAGCCTAAACTTGCAGCTTATCGGCAACTTCCTCTCTTCATAGGTACATAAGTGATCAGGTATTTACTCATCAGCCTGAGTTCAGGAACAATTTCTCTTATTGTAAAAAATATCTAAGTTAGTATACATTATTATAATGTTATTCTTAGAAGAAAGAGTGGGAAAGGAGTTCTCAAACCCACTGCTTATGAATCAACTTTATACAATTCCTAATTTGCTTCCTGAAAATAAAATGTTAGCCTGGTTTACAAATGAGGGTGTTAGAATGTTTTGATGATACCTACAATCTAGGACAAAGGTCTTCAGTTAGTGGGTTACACCTCAAAAAGACATCTGTGTCATCCTCATTATTTCCTTTTTGTTGTTGTTGAAGAATGAAATCAGGGCTCCTCAAGGCTTGACTTTTCTCCAAATGGCTGTCAAGATAAATGTGGTCAGTTACAAAGAACATTTTCCCTAGAAGGCAAACTCAAAAGACTTAAAGAATTTTTTTTTAGAAATGTAAGTAAAAGGCAGAAGGGTCTGAGCCCCAAGGCAGTGCACATAGATTTTATGAGTTTTCATATTTTGAGACCAAATCACAGAACAGGAACTAATGTAACTTTCACCATAAAGCCATAAGTACAAATGAAGAGGTAGGATGATCCCCTGATGCCAGAACATTTTACAGAAGGAAAGCTGGTAGTCCTCCCAGAAGCATATGGAGGCAACATTTCCTAAAACATGTCTTAATGATATATATTACTATGCTGAGAACTTTTTTTAAAAGAACAGTTAAAATCCAGGCAAAATTGCCTACACAAATCCAGAGAAACGTGGACATGTAAAGAAAGAATTCTTTCTCTCTCCTCCCAACTTCATAGTTCTGTTCCTTTTATTAAAATTATTTGGTTGCTAATTGTAAACTTCTCTGAGGTTTAGTAGATTCAGAGAGAAAGAGGAAAATATGAATGAATGAATGAATGAATGAATGATCTTCTACCATTCTATTTATTTATTCTATTCCATGTATTTTTTTCTCCCTTTTGGGCATCCTTTATAATGAATTATTGATCTATAGATAGAGCCTAGGTGGCGCAGTGGTTAGTGTTGAACTGCAGGCCACTTCTGCTGATTCAATCTAGTGGTTCAAATCCTACTAGGCTCAAGGTTGACTCAGCCTTCCATCCTTCCGAGGTAGGTAAAATGAGGACCCGGATTGTGGGGGCAATAT